>JAUUDW010165206.1:0-14795 GCA_032361385.1 Panulirus guttatus | reverse complement strand
GGAAGCAGGAGGGGGCTACAAGAATTCTTGTGTTGTTGTATTCTCAAAAAATTATAACACTGATGTCGAATCCATTGTTAAGTGTGTCCTCATTATCAGACATGATGTAAATGTGTAACCAGTTATTTATGTTAGACCTGTCAGATCATCCTGAAGAAGACAATAGTTATGAAGTGATGTGTAAACCTTCTTGATTCTATGCATTTCCAGCTGGTGGACGGAATTTTCAAGAGAGACAGGATTTTAGACATTGTCAGTTGTTAGATATTAGATCACCCCAATTAGAAGTTGAAGAGCTCTTTTTTCTTTTTATGACATTTCATGGAAATATTTCTTGTAGAAGCAGATAATGTGTGATGAGATTTTTTTTCTGCATAACATGTCTTGCCATATTAAACCAGTCTTTTCTGGGGGAAAAATGACATCTGTAAATTATCTAATATAATAGTTTTTTAAAGTAATTGTTTCACTTTTGTGAGTCTCTGGTTGATATGCAGAGTTCTTCTCCAAATGATTTGAACATTGCTATTGGTCTGTGTCACCAGAACTGTGAAGATATAATGTAATTTGAATATACTAAAAGATTTAGCATATGAGTCCTTGCTGGAAAGATCAGATTATTTTGTTTATATTCAGTAATACCAAAAAATGCATCAAAACTGTATTGATTTTTCTTCTTTTTATTATTATTATTATCTCCTATCATGTAAAGAAAAGATACATCGTACAATATGAAAATGATGGTAATTTTTGTTGCTGAACTAATCTTGAGATATTGTTAAACAGTCCATTGGTGTATCACAGCTTTCAGGCTTAAAATGGCTTTACGATTGTTATATTATGTATATGAATTAAATGGATTGGAGTAGTTTTATTATGGTTGGGGGGGAATTTAAAAACCTTGAAACAGTAGTTGTATTAGGTAGACAGTTAAGTGTAGATGTTGAAGAAAACTAAATATTGTTAGTCTGAATATCATGTATACATCAGTAAATAATGTTGATTGTAAGATTGTTGACTTGTAATAGCTTTATCCTATGGTTCACTCTCTTCCCCATCTAAAGTTATGAATGATTTGTGAAAACCATGAGTTTGTAAGCCATTTGATATATGTTGGTAAAAAAAAGGTTGATTGATGGTTATTGCATTTGTTATGACTTTTTTAACTGTCAGCAACAACTTGTTAGTGATTATTTTGTGTAGAAGGAATTTAAATAATAACAAGGATAAAGACATTGGTACTAGTGTCGTTGCATCCAACATTTTTTCGGTTGTGCAGCTTCATATTCAAAACACATAAATGTTTCTAGATAGAAGCTTTTCTTTGTTTGGTTTTAAGTGTTCTTTCCTATATGGCTTTATCATCTGTTTCTCAGCAGTTGTATAACAGGTAAGTGAATTGATATGCATAATTTATGAATCAAGTCAATTTGAGAGTGGCTAAAATTTGTCAGTATATTTTGTCTGTAATTGTGTATACTTTTTATGTAATAAAATTAGAAACCAGTGCAATAGAGAATGTTGAAGATATGATAAAATATTCTCTACTGACTTTTAATGATCATGCTCTCATATTCCTTTTTGTATATCTCTGTTTATTATTATAGCTTTTTTTTTTTAATTACCGGAAAGTAATAAGCCAAAGCAGAACGTTATTTATTTTTAAAGCTTTATTGTTAGTCAATTAGAATGGGGCCTTGACATAACCTAGTGCCTAACTCAGGGTTTGGAACAGCAAGTATGATCTGGCAATTATATTCTGTTGTCAAAAGTTCAAGGTGGAAGGCCATCGTGCTACTTTTGTGCCATGTTATGATTAGGATGATGCTAAGTACTGAAAAAGAGAAAAATTATTTTGAACATTACCTAGGGTAACTTTTGTTTTGCCTGAAATCAATCATTGACAATAAATTCTTGTGATGAGTGGCAGCTGTATACAATATGTACATTAAGATGGTGTATGAATAGCTTGAAGTAAAGTTCACTTCAAGGAATGATTCAGATATGCTGGTTTTCCAAGGTTCATATTTCCTGGGATAGATTCTCATGGAAACTGTGACTGAAACCCTCTTCATCTTCCATATTTTGTATCTTTTTGATTCACATATGTTATTACCAATAGACATATTTGATTATGCAATTTTATCATTTGATAATTATTAAAAAATAATGTACCCTTATCTGTTGTAACCATTCTTCCTTTGATGACAGTAATTGTGGTTGTTTGCATTAATTGAACGTATTACTATTTTTCAGTCCCAAGGAAACATGCCAGACAATCCCTTGTGTATTTTTTAAGATGTACCCAGCAGTTCCTCAGGGAAGTAATGTATTTTAATTTATCTTTTATCCTTTTTTCTGAATTAAACCTCATTTTAAAGTTCTGTCTTATTGTGTCCTATATTCCATCATCATATTCTTAGAACTCTTCATTCCTCTTATTTTGTATATATGTTCCTCTCTCAGTTTCTTTTACTTTCTCTGTTCTGACTGTAAGTGGTGTTTTTGTGAATGTATTAAGTACATGTTGACGTTATGGTGAAGTAGATGATGAAACCTATTGATCTATAGTTGAAATATAATTTCTTCAAAGTAACTGGTGTTTTGCTACCAAAACTGAAATAATTTGTTAATTCAATTGGTTTGGTGTATTTGTTTTAGTGAAATTCATGGTTTTTATTATGAAATATTTGATACAGAATTATCATATATAATGAAGTGTTACAGGCAGATCTTCATTCTTAATTCCTTGGGACTGCGGAGTGTTTGAACTAGATTTTTTTTGTTTTAGATACTGATATGATTTTACTCCCATCCACAACCACAATTCCTATACTGATGAAAACAAAGAAATATAGTGGTCAGTATATGTTGAAGTGTGAGCAGAGAAATTGCAAGACAAAAAAATAGAATTGAGTAATCCAAACTGGTATCTGCAGAGCCTGTTTAGCTTTGCACAAACCAGAGAAGTAAGGTTCTGTAAGCCACAGCAGGATTGATGAACTTAACAGATGTAGTAGGTTAGGATAAGTCTGTTGTCTAACTCCTTAGACAGCTTGACCCTAAATGAAACTCAAGAGAAATTAGTCATGGTGGTGGATATGAAAGGAAAAATGAGGCACATATCTTGTCTCTCAGTACTTAAGAATAACTATCATGGGAGTAGATACAAGGAAAATGATAAATGAAATGCTCCATGGATATATTGAAGGTAGAAATACCTGGAATGAAATTAAGTAATGATACCAGGATGGTTAGAGAAGACCATGAAGCAGAGATTTGAGCTTTTTTAAGGAAGAGTAAAGATGCTAGAGGGGAGCAGGTAATCTGACAGCTGACTGCACCCCCATTATGGCTACAGTTAAAAATCTCATACCTAGAATGTACGATTAAGATGACATGGTAAAGGAATTTGAAAACATTGCTAGCAACCATGAAAAATGCCAGAGAGCACAACAGGAATAAAACCATGGTGGAGCATGACTGCAAATCAAAAAATTTAGAAGTTGCTCTCCTCTTGGGTTACTGTACAAGTGATGCAGATAGGAACTCGCAGGGAAACCAAAAGACGGAGCAGTAAGGCATTCAGCCTAGTCTTCAAGTGCTAATGAGCAATGTAGGGGAGTAAGGACAAGAACTACATGAATCTGGGGCTGAGGGTAAACAAAAGTAGAGGTAATAAAAAAGAAACAAAAGTCTGGGGGTTATGGAAAAGGTAGGCAGAATGAAAAAAAACATTAAACCATAGAGGAGGTATCATGTCAAGAGATTAGGCAGTCAGATACACATGTAGTGCAGTGGATGGAAGATGTAAGATTACAAAAGTCATCCAAGATTTTTGTGCAGTTGTGAAAAAGTAGATATTAGAAAAGATTAAAGACAAGAAGGAGGACATTCTATGACTGGAGAAAAACAAGAAAAAAGGTGGACCACTACACAAATGAGGGAAATTGTACAGAAGGTTACCAGATAAAAATTCTTGATGATCTTTGGGCTGAAAGAGGAACACCTTCCAATTAAGAAAGAAAAGTAAGCCAGGGAAAGGATAAAGGTCAAAGAGCTACTTTATGGAAAGGTTTGTTACATGCAGATCAAGAAATAAAGGAAACAGACATACAGGTCAAACAGTAGGGGAAGGCCAAAGTTATAGGATTTATAAACAAGAGGTTCCTAAGCAAGCAAAAAGGAGAATTTTTTAAGAGGTGACAACCCAAGAGAGAGATAGAAAGAAAACAGGCAAAATGCAAGAAAATGAGGAATTGGATTAAGCCAGAGGGAGGAACATGATTCCCACTTTTACCTCAGGAAAGCCGAGATGAATTAGCAGCTTGTACCCTGAGCCAAAGGTTTAGTATACAAATGCAGACAGGCTGGTGGTAAAAGGAAAGGAGCTTGAGTTGGGAGACTGCAGTAGAGGAACCGACCCAAAAGATGTTGGAGGTGACACAAAACCCACGAAGCGCTAAAGCATTACCAAATCCACTTAGGGATGTGATAGTGAGGAGGGATTGAAAAGATAAAGGAAGGAGTGGACTGGACCTCTTGATAAGGAATACTATTAAATTCCAGGATATATCAATGATTAGTATGATTATGATGGGAAGGAATGAACAGTATTGAGGTCCTATTAATGTACAACTCTCTATGGTACTGAGGTGACGTGGAGTAGATGTTCATCAAAGTGAAAAATCAGGATGGTGATGTTAGTAACCAGGCACTCCTTTCTTGAGGATGCTAAAGTGGTGGTAGTGGAGCACATCAATTCTATCTATATATATCACCGATGCCTGTTCCCTTCTGGAACTCCCTCAAGGGGATGGCCACTGCAATAGAGGGACTATTACTGACGAACTCCAGTGCCGCTTCTTAGGCTTTAGTACCTCACCTTTAGCAGGCCACAGGCAGAGGGCAAGCCTACTTCTACCAACACTCCCACCCAATCTTCCTACCCACTGCTTCTACCCAATGTTTCTACCTAAAGCTCCTAACTAAATGTTCCTACCTACTACTACTTCCTATTGCTCCTCCTATTTTGCCAAAAGGCAGGGCTAGCTCATAGTGCGTATATCAATTACTGAGAAATATCCTGGGAGAATTTTGTTTTTCATGAAGACAGACAGCAGTTTCAAGTTCCCTGGAAAGTAAAATGGAGAACATGTATGGTAATGGCATGTCATGGAGCATAAAAAACCAGAGTGGCTGATTCACCATTCTACTAGTCACTGTCTTTACACATACCAGCATGGAATTAGAACATACACAGTGATCACATAGCACTTGATTTTAACTACCTTATGTAGTGCAGGGGGACCAGAGAGGGTGGAGGACTCGAAGCAGAAATATAATCAAGGCAACAACACAGAGCTGATCAAGTTCATTTACAGTAGTAACTGAGAAAGGAAATTATTTCCTTTATGATGTAAATAAGTGTGTAATGAAAGAAGAGCAGTTGTCACCTATTACATTTTCAAAAACATTCATTAAAGTTCCACATCAAAGGTTACTATCAGGTTAAATCATATGGTATAGATGGGATTGTACTCTGGTAATTAGGAGATTGGTGAATTGAAAGGAAAAAAATAGCAGCGATTAATGGTTAAACCGTAGAGTGGTTACATGTAACAAGTGGTTTGCCACAGGGATCAGTCCTGGAACCGACGCTCCTTCTCATGTATGTATTAATAACACTGATAATGGGCTGGAATGTAAGATGCCAAAATTCACAGATGATATCAAGTTGGAAAATAAATCCACAGCTGAACTTGAATGTCTGGAGCTTCAAAAATGATAGACTGGACTCATAAGTGGCAAATTTCAATATTGGTGAATGCTAAGTTTTACATATTGACAGGAAAAATGACTGTAACATACAGTAAGAATTCTGTTAAGCTAGATAAGGTAAGTTATGAAGAAAGACGGGAATGATAATCCCTACTGACCTAATGCCAAGTAAGCAGTGCAGAGAAGCAGTAAACAAAATTCTTAGATACATAGAAAGGGATTTCAAATTTCAAGTGAGTCTTTGAAAATCCTCACCCTTACTAAGTCATTGGTGTGTCCCCATCTTCAATGTTGTGTCTAGTTTTCGTCACCCTACTAGAAAAAAAGACATAGTGTTGAGCTATCAAGCTAAGTTATGGACTGAGAAGCAAATCATGTGATAACTGACACTTTATTTCGAATGAGAGTAATTACCATTTCTTCAACAGGATTGTTGATATATGAGATGATTTAGCAACTGGAGTTAATATCCAGAGTGGCTTTCACCGTCAGTGACTCAGTGTGATGGTCTCACTTGCCGAGGGTTATTTTCTGTGGCGTAGTGTAGCATTTGGTCGCTTAAGCTGGATGTACAGTGAGGTCACTCGATAATGGTAGTTTCGAAAGTAACAATGCAACGAGGATGGTAGCTCGGGAACAACTGGCAGTAGTACAGGTTTGAAAATGACGTTATCACAATACTGTATGAGCGAGCATATTACGAACTTCCAGAAACGCATTACAAATTATCTTTTCCCCCCCCCTCCCCAAGATTCACTTTGAATTTATAACAGAGGAGGCTGAATCACTCCACTTTGAAAAGCAGGGGGGTCAGCCCCCAATTTTGTTTAGACTTAGTTGTATAGAACTGCACTATACTGCATCGTAGCCTTTTAGACTTAATTGTATAAAACTGCACTAAACTGCATTGTCGCCTTTAAGCTTTTGCTTGTGACCCCTCCCTCTCCCTACTTTTTAGAAGCTGCCGCCGTTTCTATATAAGTCTACAAAACCAAGTCTGAGGTGAAATCATCTCTAAAGTGAAAAAGATGAAATAGTTTCTTTGCTATTTGACTGCACACCTTATGCATTTCATCACAAATATGCCAGCTGATTGGATAAGTGTGGATTGAGTATACAAGAGTTTTAACTTCATTTACTTAGATTGAAAGACAGACTGGTTTAGCAGCGGAAATTCTGAAGAGATCAGTAGATGACGGGATTGATATAGAGAATGCAAGAGGACGAGGTTATGATAATGAATAAACTTGGTTGGCAGATACCAAAGCGTTCAGGTTAGGAATTCGCAGAAAACAAATATACAGATTTTGCATCCCAAAAATGTTTCTCATCCCAAGCCTCCAGTACAGAAATTTGATATAAGAAATGTGATAAAGTTAGTAGCAAAACATTTTTTGCTTATTCAACACATACTGTCAAAACACTAGGAATGATAAACACTTTCAGAAATTAGTAGAAGAAAACGGGAAAATGAAGTTTTATGAAGCCTATCTGCATAGAAGATTCCAGATTGATATTTATTTTTCTTTCATATGTCAGAGTTGAATTGAAAGTATTTTTTTCTGAATTGATCTTTCTCTCTGGTTCTTTGTTCTCAGAAATGGACCTGTTACAAAATGACACCATAGAATTAGCATTTAAATATAGCAGGAAATTGAACGTCCAAAAAAAAAAGAATCCGAAGAAATCCAAAGTTTCAAAACATCAACCTTTTCCAACAACATTGTCGGATGTGAAATCATCATCTTTTGCTTTAAAGTATCATATGAAAATTTTGTTCCATGCTCTGTCCCGAATCTTACCCCGACACAGAAGTTGCTTTCTTACATCGCTAGTTGTGGTAGCATCATGTGGAAAAAAAAGTTTAACATCAAAACTAACAAAAATTACCTATCATCACCTCAAA
The DNA here is from genome assembly GCA_032361385.1 of Panulirus guttatus. Lineage (NCBI taxonomy): Eukaryota > Metazoa > Arthropoda > Malacostraca > Decapoda > Palinuridae > Panulirus > Panulirus guttatus. The sequence goes on along the minus strand of JAUUDW010165206.1, from coordinate 7,108 downwards.
AGGAGAGAATAGCAAATCCAGCCATTCTTTTCTGTTAAGAATGATGCAGGAAGAAGTCTGAATTATGACAGCAAGAAAAGTTAAACTCTTATGTAATTTTTGTGCTACTGCATATGTCCAACAAACCAAGCTGACACTTTTTTCCCATTATTTGTTAAGGGGAAGGGGCGCCATTTGAAAACTTCCCTTGGCACATAAAGCAGGAGGATAATGTTAACCTAAAAAGCATCGACAAATTTAAGCTGTATTAGATAAACAATGTCTGAGAGACTGGGCCTCAACGAAAGTAAAAAGAGGTAATGACTAAGATAAGGGCTCTCTGTATATGGTCCCTCTCAGACACATAAGGAAAATAACGTTAAACTTAAGCAGGCAACGTACTTATGTTTCCAACTAGTTATTTAAGGCTCTCAATTGAATTGTTTATTACCATTTTGAAGAATATCTGTCAGTCAGTTGAGTAGATCGAATAAGAATCCATAGAAAGCTTCTGAATTGATTAGATAAAGAATGACAAGGTAAGCTGAAGAATCTTTACTTCGGCAATACTTCAGGAATACTGCATAACTTGATTGAGAGTTTCAAGTAAATATATATAAACAACAGAGTACAAAATTTCTAAATTAGATTAGATTATGACACAAAATCTAAAGATAAGAACAGAATTCACCCCTTAGGCCCAGCCTTTCACCTTATTTTTTTTCCCGGAAATTGCAGATGAGTTTGGACAGTTCTGAATCCATACCCAATATTAGCTGTGTCAATATTGAATCTATATAGAGCGGTTTAATGTGAAAACTGGATCAATTTCTCAAAATAGGCTTAAGTTAAGCATGCAGGGTTATGAAAAAAAGCCCAAACAATTAAAATCAGCGGGAGGAGGGTGACGGGCCTGCCACCTGGCGGCCTCCCGAGAAACCCAGTCATGTTTTGCTGAAGGTGGAAGGACTTGCTTGTTTATGACAGGTACGAACGTCTTCCATTTCACAGCAGATCCTCGAAAGCTGTCACTGTCTTCAAGGCCCCACATAATCAAGTAAATATGACCGAAGTGGTGGATGAAGTGTGAGGGTGTATATGTATAGGCGGCAGTGGTGAGGCCAGGATTGGATAACCTTGGTGTGTCATGAGCACTTGACTCCCGGGGACCTCTGATGATAACTTCATTACTCAGTTCTCCTTCCCCTGCTACACTGTTACGCCATTGATAGTCGAGTCGCATCATTAAATCAACATCAAACTGATCTCGAAAACTTGTACGTGATTTGGAATATCTTCTGATGCCTATTGGGTAAAGTTTGCTATACACCATCCAGAAGTTTATGGTTAGACTTGGGACAGAATTGTTTCTGGTGTTTTGTTGCCTTTTATCTGTACGTCTTGAACCGTCTTGCTGTGTTATGTAAGTGTGGACAGGGTTGAGGAAGATTATCATCATAGATATTTTCAAAGTTAATTTACCAGCTGATTTGTTGTCAAGGCTGGGATAAATCCTATTGTGCCGATAAAGTTTTCTTTTCTTGTGTCGCAGTTACTACATTGATCAGCTGTTCTTGTTAGCGGTTACTGTGTTTCTATATTTAGATTTCGTTGAGGAATGTTGGTGCTGGTTGTTAGGGATGGTCGGGTGTTAGGTAATGTTGATTGCTTTCACTTTTAACCTGATAGTTTCCCTGCATTTCAGTGTTACTCACCAGTAATGATGGGTTTATAAATGGGTATAAGCAAAGAATATTTTTCAAGTGGAGTTATTGATATATCTAGCAATGAAAGTGGTGCAAGAAAGTAAATGATATCAGCTTAATATTGTTGTGGTGATGTATTGGTGAAGCAACCACTTCATTATCAACTGATAAAGTATGTGGTCACAATATGTAGAACTTGATTTGAAACTGCAGTGTATTGGTTTTACTCTGTGTTGCCCATCTGCCTACACTGACAGTAGACATTTGCTTCAGCTTATAATCTTATTTATTTCCCAACAGTGGGGAAAGCCATGAAGACCAGGAAAGAGACAGGTTTGGAACTTGAATTATATGAGGGAAACATTATAAGGCAACATCCTTTGGGTAAGAGTCCATATTAGTGGGTGTACGTAAACACCAAAATACTTCTTAGATACTGAAACAAAGAAGTACAACACTATACAAAGTCATGGAATTATACCTGTAATGATATGGTACACTGGCTATGACGTAAATATATGTTACTTTGGCAGTATTTTGCCTTTCTGTGCATATTTTTAAAATTTTAGTGGGGAATCTTGCCAAATACCTGTCTGCCTTTTTGCTAGACTGGAAACAATTATCATGTGTCCCAGTGATAGACATTGTTCCAGAATAATGCACCAGATGTCTTATGGGACAGAGAAACAATTATTTGACTGTTGAACTGCTTACACTGGGTGTGTTGATGGATTTAACCATTTTAGATTCCCATTCTTTCTGAAAAATGGATGAGTATCACATAATTGGAATGGTGAAAAAGGTCATCAAAATACATACAGAAAAGCAATGAATTTCAGTAGTTGACAGGGTGTTTTATAATATATGCACTCCTGTTGTTTAGTGTTAAGGGAGATTATTTTAGCTCAACGCTATTGGCTTTGGACATTGAGTGATTTTGTGCTGCAATTGTAGGGTTGTGTTTCTGTCTGTCTATGTCTCTGACGCCTGTTCCAATTGGAACTCCTGAGGGATGGCCATGGCAACAGTCTCCATAACTGAAGGACTCCAGTGCTGCTTCACAACCTTTAGTGCCTCACCCTTAACAGGCCACTGGCAGAGTCTAGTACACCATTTGAATACAATAAAAGTTGTAGAGCATGATTATGAGCCTTACATTTTATTTAACGATGATAGCCCCTTAACTCGTTGACTGATATTTACAGAAGGTGGATGGCTCTTCTAGTTATATATTTCCACATCGAGTTCTGTGCCTGTATTTCAAGACTGTCTACAGAGCCTGGTTGGTGCCCGAGTGTCACTAACTGCCCTAAAGAGAAACAATTTTTGCTTTTGATTTTTTTTTTGTGTGTGTGTGTGTGTGCGCTATTTTGACAGAACTGCGTATAGTTTTTGCCATAGCAGAAACAGGGATGCTAAGTGGCATTACTGTTTTCATAGCACACATTGTTGTACTTCTTTATGACAGTGGTATGTTCTAAAAACCATGACTCCCCAACAAAAAATAGATAAAATGGTGGTATGTTTATAGTATGCTACCTTGTACTTGAATTATATTGGAACATAAAATGGTCCCCTTCTGATAACTGATAAGATTTGTGTCATGGTAACTGATAAGATATTGTGCCATGGGCATACCTTCACACTCCTTCTCTTGGAGGTTAGTACTACCTCTCTGTGTCCAGTAGCCTCTAAACAAAAATATCCAAATTTGATTTTAGTGTATGAAAATTACTCTTCAGCAGGCTGAACCCTATGAGCATCAGAGCAAGCACTTGCGCGCAGGGTGTTAGAACACTATTATACACCCTAAATGGGGTGTATCCACATGGATTTCACCCACTTCAGCAACCAAAATACCTATGAGAACATCTAATCCTCATTCATATAAACCCATCAACCATACAGCATCAGTTATTGGTGCAGAGGTGTGGGTCATGTCTACCACCCACATTACTCACTTGTTCACCCAGTCTTTGTGCCGTATTGTTGACTTTTGCTCCTTTACATGTTTATGCACAAGGAAATGAGCCCTCCCAGTATCTATGAGGTGAACGTGTCACTTACTGTACAGCTAGCAGTAACCATAAGTTAGGATTTGTGATAATTATAAATTTGTGATACTGTATTTGATGTTATATTGTTTTGCTTTATGTGCATTTATTCATTAGTGATTACATTGTAATACTGCAGTATGTACACCATTTAGTGAATCATTTACCAGTGTCACCTCTACAATGAGTGTATTGAGATGGATAATACTGTACCAAATTGTTATGATAATACCATATTTGTAATGCTACTGTTGGTCTCACCTCTTTTACATAATTTTGTGCATTATTAATTTGTCTGATATTGTATGTACCAAAATCGTAAGTCTTGCACTAAATTCATTACTAAGCAAGTTTGTTAGTCACCTATATAGATATTTATAGTTGCATTCAACAAATTCACTTTGTAATATTGGTGTTGGTGTAAGATATACTGTTTGGTGAATATTGTATTGTAGATCAGTCCTAAAAACAAGTACATGTTGGAAAACAGTGTAAAATCAGAAACAGCATCCCAAGTATATAATTATTATAAACAATTAATGTTGGCTTAATGCTGTTTTCACACATTCTGGGAATTAGAACATTTATCTCTCTCTCTCTTTCTTTCTCTTAACATATTAGATAAATGATGATTACATTATGTACCTCCAAGTACATGTGCAACGCACAAGGTCATAGGATGTTTACTACCACATGTGAAACCATAAAAGTTAGTGGCATGAGATGTGGGGTGGGGAGCTTCACTGATTTTAAGATGCATGGTATGACCAGATTATGTACAGGAAAGCTCTGTGTGCTTCAAAACCTTAACATAAGCATGTGGAACATAGAGTCCTAAAGTATGCCCAATATAGACACCTATAGACCCAGAACAGATTTTCAGTGAATACATAGAATTGTTGATTGCATGTTGTGTCTAATGCACACTTGCATAAGTATTCTGGATGGTGCACATTGAGTCGTTCATCCATACACAAGTGTTAGTTTTCATGTACTGTATTTTCACCTTACAACCTTCACTGATATAATGGACTACTGTACTTTACTTATTGTAGTTCATAGTATAGACTCAGTGGTAGCTTGAGTTTTTGTTGTAGGTTTGGCTGAACTGGAAGCTTAGCTTTGCAGTGGAACCTTGCCCTAGAGGTTTTAGAAGTCCATTTAGGACTCAGTCAGCTTGACAGCAGCTTTAAGTCTATAGTGTAGGTTGGCTAAGAATTATTTTCGGCCAGGCTGCAGTAGAACCTTGGCCAAGGTAATTTCAAAATTCATTTTGAATCAAAACAGAGCATTTGTTTCTATCCTGAATTCAGTGATAGCTTCAGCTTCAGAGCATGAGCATTTTCGTTGAGTTAGGATGCACTTAAGTCTTGATCAAGAATCTTTTGAGCCTTCTTAACTACTGTTTTTATTTTAAGATCTTTAGGCCTATAAGTTTCTTTGTTTCTGTTTTAGATTCAGGGTTAGGAGTAACTTAGAGATTCCATTTTCCCCAGTTGTTTAGTATGGGGTTTGAGATAAGGAGGAACTAAGAGGTCGCCGACTCATTTATTTAGTTATGGGTACCTTTGGTATGCAGATGTGTGTTCTTGGTTGATTGGAAGTGTGAAATTGTACGGTATTATTTGCAGAGTTACGGGGTCATTGAAAACGTAAAGCTGATGAACATTAGTCATAGAGTTTTCACCCATTGATTTTGGCTTAAGGGATTTTGAATGTCCCAAAGTGCAGGTATCGCTTTTAGTATGGTTAGCATTATCATTGGTCAGGATGCTATTTTGTCTAGGTCTCAGTTGTTTTTATCTGCGTAATTGTACGTAATTACAATGCTGTTTTTCCTTTATGAGGGGGATATTGGTTTTCTGTTTCCAGCATCAGTAAGGCTGTAATGTCCAGTTGCTTGTAGTTGGTTTGGTGATAGTGGTTGTGATGCATTGGTTTCATCTGTCTTTATAGTTTCATGCTTGCAGTATCTCCAAAATGTTTTCGGGTTTGGTTATCCTGTTGTTTGTTTCTTGACATTCAACATACTGTCATCACCTACAGAGGATGTTTTGATTGCTTCTGGCTAAGCCTTCTTTTTAGCAAGACAGAGATTAATAGGTGGTGTATTTGTTAGGGTAGGAGTACTTTCTTGGGCAATGTCACTTTAAATGTTTCTTCTCCTTAGAGAAATGCTCTTTTTACTGGAATTGGTTGGCCTCTCTCAAGAAAACTGGTATGTTTTTCAAGCAGCATGTCTAAATGTAGTATCTCTTTTCAAAGAAGAGGACATATCATATGATTGTGTCCATATACGGATTGAAAAACAGAGATGGGAAGTTCCCTCATTTACTTAGACATTCAAGGGGTTTATGCAAGAATATGGTTTCTGGGGGTTTTTGGATTCCCTACAATTAGATGCCCCAGGTATGTCAAGATCTCTCCCTGCCTTAATCCCAACCAAACTTTCAGATTCAGAAGATTTGCTGTTAGAGGTTTCTGCTCCAGTTTAGTAGATGGTTATCCCTCAAGTTGACTCTTCATACCCTCCAGAGGCAGAAGGGGACTCTTTTAAGTTTAACAACAAACTCTGCTTTATGTAGACCAAAATCCGATTGAGGAATGTAGTAGAGCAGTTTTTGAAATCACTACTCAGCAGTATAATTTGTCTGTTAGGCCTCAGATTTTGAAGCTAGAATCATGAGGTTTATGATCTGATTTTGTCCGTTGATCTTCGTTATGATCATCTTCATAGTTTCCATTTTACTGGAGCTGGTTCCACCAGAAGGGAAGTAGCACATTATGGAAGAAAGAAGAACCTCTGATTAGCATTTATGGGGATGTTTCATTAGTTTTGCCTCTTGAGAGGAGCATCTGCCTAATGACATGTTTCATAGACATCACTTCATATGAAGCCAGGTTTGTCATCTTCAGATTATTCCATTTCCAACCAGTATCTTAGGAGGAAGTGAAGTTGGGTATGAAATAAGCACTGGAAGAAGTAAGACAGTTTGTCATAATTTTCATAGTAGAAGCATCATATTTCCCTGAAGAAGTCACTGAGGCTTTGGGAGTTAAGAAAATAGTACCTTGGGGCTTATAGAGGAGGACAGTTGCAGTAGTGTGGATTGATGTGGCTCACCATTGGTTTGGAAGTGGGTTGCTTAAAATGATGGGAACTTTTACTATGGAGCCTTTTTAACCAATGCACCAGAATGTTCTCAGACACTGAAGTACTATCAGAATGTATACATTAGGAAAACTAAGGCATCAGTTTATGCTATTGTTATTATTATTATATCTTTTATCATTATTATTATAATTGTTGTTTTTAGTATTATTATTATGTACAAGATTTTTCTTCTTAATTCACAGTTGCAGAAGAAC
>JAUUDW010165205.1:4773-22772 GCA_032361385.1 Panulirus guttatus | reverse complement strand
CTCAGGTGCTGCCCGGCCGTCTCTCGGAGTCCCCGCGGGATATCCCAGGTGTGTGTTTACCCCCACGAGGGGCCTCTGGATCCCTACTGCTGCCGTGAGGAGGACGCGCATATTCTCCTCGCTGGCGAAGCTGTCGCTAAAGTTCATGGAGCCCAAATGATACTCACGAGCCAGCTTGTGAAGAGGTGTCCGTCGGTGCTTGTGGGTGCGTTTTATGCCTGAAGCAGGACGGAACTCATGCTTGCGTCTGCCAAGCACCTGGGATAGAGGGACAGAATATCGGACTATCTTTCAAAATGTGCGGGTGTGAATTGCGTCTTTTGTGTAGATACGTGGCTCTCGTATGGGGAATCCTGGGTTTCGGAGGAAGTACGACGAGATAGTGAGCAGCGGGAGAGTGCGTCTGGTTCTGAGCGGCGCCGCGGCAGCAGTCGCCTTCGGGGCCTTCACCAGCAACGCTCCGACTCCGCCGCACCTCTCCTGGGGCCCTTTGCCTGCTGACGCAGTTCTGGTGCAGCAGACACGTCTCAGGTGTAATGCACCCTGTGTACGGATGGTGGCACGTCTGGAGGTGTGTGGTGGGTGTTGTCCTGTGGCGACTGGCGGTGAGGGGACCAGTGAAGCAACGTGCCCTTGACGCCCCACAGCCGCCGCCGCCGCCTCGCGTGACACATCTGAACCAGTGTTACGTGGGATCTCCACAATACTGTGTGTAACAGGCCACATTGTCTTGTGGCTAAGGACTCGAGGGTAAAGTTTCAGCTGCCAGTGGCTGGCATCCAGCAGTCGGAGGGCAGCTGTTTGCTGGACTGCCTGGCTGCTACTGCGGCTTTGGACAGCCTGTACACCAGCTGACCTCCCTTCACTGGTATACCGACGCCCCCTGCAGGTGGAATGCCATTTGACAGTTGCCACACCAGCACGGCAACGCCTCACTTGGTCAACGCCCTCGCCTGCCACACTAGTAGCAACTATACCAGACTGTTCCTGTGTGTGTGAGCTCAGGAGTGGGTGAAGATACTCGCGTGTGTGTGTGTGTGTGCGTGGAGGGCGTGTTGCCCAAGCAGTAGGTGAGGTTGGCGGCGCTCAACTGTGATCCTCATATCATAACGAGGTATACACTTGTCGGCTCACGGATTGCGGTCCACGTATTGCCGCGCCAGTGTCTTCGACCCGCCACACCCCACTCTGTCGCCCCTCCGGGCCCCTGCTGCAACTGTCACACAAGCGGTCTCCTCTTGCACAACCAGTGATCGTATTCCCATATGTGACGTGTAGTGGCGATACGTGAAAAACTGAGCCAGGGATGAAGTGAAACAGTCATCCTAGATAACAACATTAACCCCAAGTGTTCGTGGTAAATGCCTTCTTCCATTTCAGAAGCACAGGCTGTGCACCGTGTGAGTCATGGTGGGACAGCTGGGGTGGAAGTTGATAGCAGTGTTGTGCAGACGTCATGAACTTAATGTGACAACATGCAGCCTGTGTATCGTTTCGGGTTGCGTCCGTTAGCGATTATGTTACATGTCAGTGTGTGAGGTGCTGGGCTGGCCAGGATGTGTTATGTGCAGTTATAGGAAAGATAATGTGTGATCTAGTGTGGTATGACATCGAATTTTGTCATGTGATGATGGTGGTGGTGTTGGTGTGTTAAATCTGATCGGTTTTGACTGTATTTTATGGTTCTAAGTGATTTGACAGTGTTGGTGGTGGGGTGTGTTATTGTGTATTGTTGATGCATAATAAAATAGTCATATATGCCTCGGAAGTGTTGTGAGGTGTGTTTAGGTGTAGATTGCTCATAGTGTGCAGAGTGGACGAACCGTGTTAAGTACTGATGCGGTTAGTTTCATGAGATCTGATTTATAATCATTGTGTTCAAGGTGAATATACAAAGAAAGTGTGACTGGTACGTTGTCTTTTTTTTTTCATGGACGATCGACATCAAATAGCCGCTGTGATTTGGTGCTCGTGTGTCAGCATGCACAGGTGCTCGTGGTAGTGAGCCCTGCTGTGGCTACCAAGCAAGCAAGCAACAACATGAGCATCGTCGCTCTTTAGGTCGGGGGTTGAGTTGCGGTTCACGGGAGGGAGGGACAAACTGGAGGGTGTGGCATGGCGTGCGAGCTCCCTCCGAGGATGACACGCCAGCCTAGCCAAGGGCGGATGATGCGTGCCGCAGGATGAGGCTTGACCAGTCAGTCACCTTACAGGCTCTCAAGTATCCTTGGTAGGGTGTGTGGAAGGGGGCCGTATATGCTGTTCTTTTGGATGTGTGTTGAATGGCTGGCTTGCATCTTTTATTTGCCTGTTAGAGGTGTGGTATAGCATGTGTGTGTGTGTGTAGGTACTGTATGTTTGTCGTTCGGTATTAACGAGACAAGACAAACGGCTTGGGAGATGGGGCATACATACACAGGCGTGGCCATGCGGAAGTTTGCTCTCTCGGTGGATGATGTCATTTTCCCTGTAACGTGATGAGGAAATGTGTGTCATTTTCAGATGACTTTTAGACGTGCTTGAAGAAGCTTGCTGATGGTGCTCGGACCGCAGTCCGTGTTTACACAATGTCGCGACCTGGGAAATCAGAGGTCAAGGCCCCGGACAAAGGAAACCAGAGAACACACTCCAGCAACAAGCCATCGGCGCTCGAGTTGGAGAACGCTGGGAATAAGGGCCTGTTACTGGCCACGCCCATCAGGGTAGCCATGACTGTCGGCCACGGTAATAACAACGTGCCATTCGGCCCAGGTACCCTCTTGAGGTCAGCAACGACACTAGAGCAAGAGAACTTCGTGAGGGTGGATAAGAAAAGGAACAGCGACGGCATCAAGGGAGACGGTAGAAGTCGTCCCGGGAGCTTTATTGAGGGAATGGCGGTCAAAAGGAAGAGCGACCCCAGCTCCAGCACCAGCACCGGCTCCAGTGCCCTCGCCCATAGCGTCACATCTCTGAAGGCGCTCTTTACAGGGGAATCTCACATGTTCAGGAAACTTGGGACGGCCAGGGTGCCCAGAAAGGACACCTCCAACACGGGAGCCAGCAGCGTGACCCCGGGCCACAAGACGCACCAGAAATGTCCTAGTGCGTCCAGATTCTACAGAGACACGCCCAAGACGTCGCTTAGTCACTCATCCTCGTCTTCGTCAGTGACGAACAAGAAACCGTCTTCTTCTGCGACCTCACAAAAATTCGGTGCCTCAGCAGCCTCCAAGAAGCCCAATACATCAGGGAAGGGAGATGGCTCATCGACTTCCAAAAACGCAAGTAACTCCTTATCGACGCCATCGCGTGACTCGAGATCACGTAGAAGAAAGTCTGCGCGACAGAGATTTTTCGGCACTTCTACGAATTGTGGAACAAATGACAGGGACGCGACCACGTCAGAAGACGAACAGGTAGGATCTCCTTTAAGATAAAAGACACGTTGTCTTGGGGGTTTTGATGTTGGCTTGCGTCCTGTCCGTAAGTTGGGAAACATGTGGGCTTTCACAGATTGTCACCAAGAGCACTGTTACGTGATCGTAAACTTAATCAAATTTTAACATTGATATCTGAGACTAAGCTTTATATCCAAAGCTCTTTTCTGGTAATAAACAACACTGCTGCTTTGTCATGCAGGCTGCTTGAGACCGCGACCCTCAGTTTGCGTTATCGGATACATTTTGAAGATATTCCTGCTCTTATGTTCTTTGATTTTTTTTACACTGCATAACCCTTGGTATTTTTGATATTTGTAGGTAGGAAGATGAAAAGTTTCCGACTTTGGAGGTATATTTTTTCCCCCCGTAACGTTGATATTGTCATTGGTGGTGTGAATTGGACAGAAGTTGAATGGGGAAATGTGACGTATGACCTCCTTATCTGATAAGAAGCCCTTGATGCCTAACTTGCGCGCCAGCCAGGCAAGTCTGGGTTTGTCAGCTTCCTACATTTTCTAGACCTTTTTAGCTGGTAATTATTTGTTTGCATTTTGCGGGGAGGGAGTTTGCACCTATCTCTTGGTGTATTTGTTTAACTGTCTAGTTTGTAAACAGAGAAATGAAGAGTGTGTTTAAGTGAGACATGATTCCCAAAAGGAAATTCCAGCAAAACTTTTGTATTTGAGAAAACAGGAGAGGGAAACCAATTTGATGACTGATGGCCTGCAACCTTGAACTGTTTTTTTTTTTCCTGCAAGTTTAACCATTAGAGAAAAATGTGATCACTTGTCGGAGTCGTATATCATTGACTTCATCGCCACAGCTGATCTTGAAAACTCCTAATTATCCAAATAATAATATTTCAGAAACTCGTGACTAAAAAAAAAAAAGACTTTGTTTGCCTTCTATGCACATGTTCAATTGATGAGATTTTCTTAATGTGAAAAGTCTACATTATGATTGCACTTGTGTTATCTCCTTCCAGTTATTAATATTACTGTTATGTAACCCCAGGACCCCTTTCTCCAGGGGCTCCTACTGGTTTAAGGGTATGGTTTAGTCACTGGTAGGGAAAGGATGGATCCTTTAAAATGAGTTCTTCGAAGGGATTGTATACCGATGAAACAATCTCCCTGAAGGTGACGTCACTTGTGGCAGGCAGAGTCAGTCAAGTGATAATTGAATACCAATTCAAGCTGTGGAGTTTTGAATACCCTTTTTTACATGCAGATTTCTTCTGGTATAATCAGTATCGTACCTGGAGTTTTTTTTTTAAGACTACAGCTTTTTGCATTGTATCACTTTTTACTTTCATTCATTCCCTGTGCATAACATGCATCTTGAGGAATTTCTTACGATCTGTTATGCAATTTGGATTGACAGTTGTGCTACTGATTATTTTCAGAGTTCTCCCAGTATGTTTGTGCTCATACCGGGATTCCTTTTGTAAGACTGCTTCAAAATGTAGCTAATGATGGTGTCACTGGGAGAGCTTGTGATGTTACATAAACCTGAGTCCGTTTTGCTCAGCCATTCACCACGTTGTCCTTTCTTCTGAGATGGTGTTCTTTGTTCCACCTCAGACATGATGGTGGCTAATTTTCGTATTGTGGGTCCTTATCAAAATGTTGCTGTTCACTTGTTTATGATCTTTAATGTATTTATGTAATTTTATGCTTCTCAGAGAATTGATGAAGATTTGCGTTAGTAATACTATATGGTGCATTGTGAGAGTTCTCATTTGTTGCTGACACCTCATCCAGGAGGGTGATTGTTTTGTACTCTTGCATGAATGACTCAGTTTTTGAAAATATGGTTGTGAAGATCCACATAGGAATTGCTTTTCGAATAAGATTTATTTGGGATATGAGCTATTGATCTTTAGCTTTGACATTGTGGTGATGGTGATGTAATGAATGCGTAGTAGATGAAGCATTTTGATTGGCTTTTGCTGCATGGTACATCTTTTCATGAAAATGATGTTAGTTATTATTATTATCATTAGTAGCAGTAGTAGTAGTAATATTGCTCATTTATTTGTATGCTTAATTTCACCTAAGCATTCATTTTAATCTTAGCACATGCAACACAGTACTGTACTGATGTTAGGATGAAACATTCCCTTTAGAAAACAGCTTTAGTAAAGTTACTCTGCCCATCCTTAACATTTTAGCACACCTGTTTGCCAAGCAGTTATTAGAAAATCCCTCTTTCACAATTTACATAACCATGTTTAGAAAATCATAATCTAAATTTTTCATCAAAGGTACAGAAATACTTATGTCTAACGACCTCATCTTTGGAGAACTTAGCCAAGGTGTGCAGTTACTGTGTGAGTTGGTGCTAAGGCTTAGCAAAGTCTATTTTGCTATTTAGAGTTACCTACACAGGTGTAGTATTGGAGTAATTGAGTCGTTATTAAGTTCATAATTCAGCTTATTGTGGACAACGTTAACAGTTCCACATCCAGGTGGTTCACTTCTCTTCATTGATAATGAAAAAATGAGAAAGATATTAAATCTTTGTCCCATATCTTTATTTTTCTGTTCATGACATGGACAATAAGGCATGTAAGAATCTAATGAAATTTATATATGCAGAATATTCCATTCGTGGATGAAATTTCTGTGACATATAGGAAAGCTAAGATACTGTAATTAAGTGACTATGGATAACCTTCCTAGCATATCTGAAGTGAAGGAAAGTATTCATGATGGTCATTCTAGTGATGAGACAATTGACACAGACAGTATTGAACAGAGTCCTTCACCAGTTCCGGAAATCAGGAGTGAATCTCCTCTCCATTATGCTGACTGTGAAGATACAGGACGATGTGAGAATTGTCGTAAAGGCAGTCACCACTCACAGATTGGAGATGATGATTGCATCTCAATAAGCAGCAGTTGTCTTGAGGATGACATGCCTACAAATGTTGAAGTCCCTAAGGGGCGTGGGGCTTTGCTCTTGGACCATTTTGTTACCATCCGTCGTGATTCTAACCGAGGACAATCCTTCCAAAAGGACAAAAGACTTAGTATGATTTTGGCAGCTGGTTTAGATCCAGGCAAACCTCCTGCAGCCACCAGTCGGTCCATGGAGCATCTAGTGGTGAGTTTGATACATGCAAATGTACAGAACTGATGAGTTATGCTACTCAAAGTGAAGGAATTGTTATATGAAGGACAGCATTAATGAAGGATGCTAATAGGGATAAAGAATTGGTAAGTCAGTAAAGAAAATTTAAAGTAGTAATGCATAAGAAAATTTAGAATTATTAAAGGATGATCTTTTGGGCAGGTCTTTTTGTTTTTATGCTTTTAATGTTATTGATATACTCTGTTATAATCACTTCATTCTTTATAATCTTTAGGTACAGAAACTATTTGTGTTTTTGTTAATGTTCAGTAATAGCTTCGTTAGTTTACAGTTGTTATTCTGGAGCACAGTTTTGACTTGCTTAAACTTCATATTCCCAGGTTGATGGAGGTGTAGACAAAAAGTGGACACGGAGTAACTCCCTCCGCCGCCCTTTCCACAATTCAAGACACAACAATGGACACCAACAGGACCCTTCAGCTCATTCAGATACTGAAATTGGCAAGGTTTGTTTCTTTTACTGTTTGAAATTGTGAGCACCAATTTTTGATGATAATTTACTTAACTACGTATTCACCTAGCAAAATGGAGAATTATTGCATTAGCAGAAAGAGGCCTCACTATATGGTATTCGTAATAGTACCAGATATTTTGTTCTAGTTACTCCAGTCTGGGACATGCAGAATATGTTACCTCACACAGAAATTTACAGTAGTTTTTGTTGACTTCATTAGATTTGAAATGTTTGTTCATCCAAATTGGTTATATTATTTATAAAAGATATGTAGTTGACCTGTTTGCTGTGCACATCTCATACATGCTATTTGAAGTTTTATTAATTGCAAAACTTATAATTTTCCCATGACATTAAAAAGTTTCTCTCTCTTGGTAAAAAGCTCAGTACCCCAAGATACTTTACTTTCGCCCTTCTTGTTCCTCTTTCTTAACGATGACATTGTCGCAATTATAGATACAGTTTAATATTATCCTATGTTAGTGATTTTCAAGTATGAAATTCTCATCAGTAGAGGACTTTTAAAGGCTACAAAGAGACAAATGAATAATTACATTGGGCCATAAGAGCAACATGCTTTTATGTGAGGAAGAGTTTTAACTTCTCCAGTATGGGGAAAAATAAAATCAAGAACCGTGCAGAATGCTGGACAGTGTTACCAGACTTCACCTGCATGAGGTTACAACTTTCGCAAAGCTGTATTGTGGGAAGCACAGTCTCACATCAAAGAGACTATTACTCCAAAGGAGTCCATCATTTCTCTGCTGCTGGAAGTAGCACAGCCCTAGGGCTGCAGGAACTACTGGAAAAAAGTTCAAGTTGTAACTCTAGAAACCTTTTCCACATTATTGAGGTAGCACAGGAGTAGACAAAGAAAGGCCGCAGTCACTCTCTCTATTCTCTAGCTGTCACGTGTATTGCACTTAAACTAGGCCCCACAGACCTTTCCATGGTTTCCCCAGGCTACTTAATATGCTGTGGTTCAGTTTGTTGACACTCACATTTACCACTTGTACCACCCCCATCCATAAACAAATTAATCAACCATGGTGACAGCATATACCCCTCCTGCAGTCCAACCTTCACCTGGAACCATTCATTCTCCTTTCTTCCTACTCATACACATGCCTTATGCCCTTGATTAAGACTTCTCACTGCTTCTAACAGCTTTCTTCCTACATTGTGTATTCTTAAGACTTGCTACAAGGCACCTTTCATCAACTTTATCATATGCTTTCTCCAGCTCCATTAATGCCACATGCAAATCCTCTTTCTCTAAGTATTTCTCACATACATTCTTTCAAGCAAACATCTGATTTACACATCCTGTACCACATCTGAAACCAACATTGCTCCTCCCCAGTGTAATGCTCTGTATATGCCTTCACTCTTTGTCACTACCCTCCCGTATAAGTTATCAGGTACACTTAACAAACTTATACCTCTGTGGTTTGAACACTCACCTTTATCTCCCTTGCCTTTATACAGTAGCACTATTTGTGCATTCCACCAATTCTCAGGCACTTATCCATGATCCACTTTTTCATTAAAAAATCCTAACTAGCTAGGCAACTGCGCAGTCACCCCTTTTCTCAATAAATTCAACTGCAGCATTATCCACTCTGATTGCCGTCACATTTCATCGTATTTAAGCCTTTCACCACCTCTTCTCACAAAACCTGTGCCTATATATATTCCTGGATATGGAGTAATATCATTTTTGCACCATAACTTAAGTTTTTAATAGCATTTGATTTCGAAAGACTTTCAAGTTCAAGGCAATCAGAAATCAAGGTATTTTATTCTTACATTGGTTCATTTGAAATTTTATAATATATCTCAAAAATGGAATTTCTATGCTTTTTTAAGATTTCCATTTGTCTGCAACTCTCTTTGAAAAACCTACATTTGAATACTTAGCATGGTGTGATGTCTAATGTTTTTGCATGGTATATGAACTTTTGAGAGTATCTCACTTCCCACAGATTGCTACTGTTGAATATCATGTAGTTTTTGCTGTTGATATAATGGTTGTACTTTTGTGATAGCATGTGCTTTCTTCTTCAGATATCAGCACCGCATAGTCTCTTGGATGGTGAGTGTGGCTCTGTAGGGGGTAGTGTGTCTTCAGAGCGAGCTATTGATGTTGGGAGAGTTGCTGCCTGGGCCACATCATTTGAAAAACTCTTAGAGGATCCAGCAGGATTACATACCTTTGCAGTAAGTTAAGATGTTTTTGATATTCTTATTTCTTGATGATTGTTCGCTTAAGACTTTTCTAGTGCATTTTAAGTAGAAAAAAGAAAGTTTCTTCGAGTAATGATGGTTGGAATTTTCATAAATTATCATGTGCCTTTTGCTCACTTTATCACTATACATGTTTCTGTATTTATACCATTACAGGAATTTTTGAAAAAAGAATACAGCCATGAAAATATATACTTCTGGACGGCATGTGAAAGGTATAAGCGGCTTTCAAACGCCGATGAGCTTCGTGCTGTGGCTAAGGAGATTTTTGAAAGACATTTGTATAGTGGTGCTCCTGAACCTGTAAATGTCGACTCTCAGGCAAGACAGGATACTGAAGATGGTCTTCACTCTCCAAACCAGTTTTTGTTTGACCAGGTGATGAAACTGTGTTTTTATATTAACTTAGGAATTAAGGGAAAAGCTGTTTGCTTAGAAGCACAACAGAGTAAATTTTCAAGTGGGGAATACTTGAGTCACTTTAAATTTCTTTGTTTACAGAGATGAAGCATATTCTTTAACCTTTTCCTTACATACAGTATTATAGTCAGGGAAATATAAGATTTGAGGATTCAGTTATAATGAAAAGCAAAACAGCTTTGGTAAAAAAAAAAGGATATGATAGATTACATAAGTTATGTAATATAAATAACATTGGTTAAAATTTATTCATACAAGCAGTGCATGTTGGTGCCATAAAGTTGTTTTTACCCATGTTTTTGTTCATCCCTTAATCTGATTGGTTCATGAAGGAAATGGAATACCTGATGAAGAACTTTTGGCAAGTTATAGATCATAGTTAGAGACTGGACGTTTGCAAATAAAACCATTGTTGATTTTTTCCTGACGCTACATCGTTAAGATGAGTTAGTTGTCATCTGCAGATTAGACGGTTGTGGTGGCAAACTCAAGAAAATGTTGGCTGAGTTTGAGAAAATGTATGCAATGGGGGAATTGAGAGTTAATGTGATTGAAATTAAGTTAATTAGGTTTAGGAGAGGGCTAGACAGATTGATTTGATTGTGAGCTTGAATGGGGAGAATGTTGAGGAAATAGTGTTTAGATACCCTGGAGTAGACATGGCTGTAGCTGTAATTAGATGAGTTGTAGTAAATCATTAGGTGGGAGAGGGAACAAAAGTTTGGATGTGTTGAGGAGTGTGTCTGTAAGGGCATGGATGGGTATATTTGATGGTATAGTACCCTGACAGTGTTTTATGGGTGCAAACCTTGGGCCCTAAATGCAGAAGAAAGGAAGATTGTGGACTTGTTAGAAATTTAATGCCTGTGGACAATATATGGTGTGGGGAGAGATGATCCTGTACAGAATGACAGTGTATGAGAGATTTGTTTGATTAAGGGAGCTGACCAGGATGTGCAATTGTTGACATATAAGATTGTATTGTTTTATGGATGTGGTTTCAGAGCAAACTATTATATATGGATGTTCCACTCCATTAGAAAACATTCATATATCAATGTTTATAATATTTATGTTTCTTACTACTGTTGACCTTTTGATGAGAGTGAAGGATGAGAAGGGATTTATTGCAAGCTGTAGATGCTTCTGTTGCTGTAAGACAACTGGTTTTCCAATTTATTGTATATCTGAGAAATTACCATAGTCTCTGGATATTCTATCTAGAGGAGTGTGCTTTGAATGTTAGAAATGACTTATTAGATAGAGAGACAGTAACATATTACTCTCACTGTATATTAGGAACAGTTCCCATCATTCAAATTAAAGCAGTTCATGTGTAATCCTTATTAGACACATATTCAGCAGGTCATATGTGTATGGAATCATAAGAACCTATCAGCAATACTCAGGTCATATGACTGATACTGCTGCAGTGCTGTTCTTTAATTTCTTTTTCCTTTCCTTACAGGCCCAGAAGCAGATATTCAATCTCATGAAGTTTGACAGTTATTCACGGTTCTTAAAGTCAAGTCTTTATAAAGACTGCGTATCTCGGGACATGAGAGGTCAAACTCTGCCTTACCCTGGGGATGATACCCTTGATCCTGACCTTAGGATTGCACAAGAAGACTCCCATGTTAAGGTAATTGAATTTTGAGGGTCTATTGAAGTTTGGAATGTTTGAATATGAAATTCAGATCATTATGGTATGAGACTAGTTTTGCCATTTGCAATAAGATGCTAATCTTATCCTTGCCAGTTTGAATATTTTTTGTGTGTTACCTCTACATGTTTTACACTGTCTTCATGTGCGTACACCAAGACTTTCATAAAGCACATGCTGTCTCAAATGATTTTTGCAAAGCATCTTGTTTTGTAAATTTCGTAGCAGGCATTCAGAAGCATATTATTGTCTCTAATGAAAGTTAAGTTTCATTGTTTTAACCCATTGGCTGCTGTGGTACCATATATGATACTAGATGACTGTTACACTTTGCTATGAACTGTATATGGTGTGGGCATTTAATAATCCTGGGCAAAGTAGATAACAGGAGTGGTAAGCTAGAAAAAAAAAATACTGGCAACTTAGACTATGTTTACACATCCTTTGCCAATATTTTTAAATTCACCTGTGTATAGATAATGTATGAAATAAGGCTTTCATGCAGCAGGTTGTATTTGCAGAATAAATCCTATTACTTGCTTATGGTGGGTGTATTGTATGTCTGGCACCATGGCATAGTCTTGAAATTCTGATGACATGATTTGCTGTCTCAATTACCCTTTGGTATTGAGAGTGGAGGGATGCAACTTTTGCTTTCAATTTTATGTTTGATATTTTTTGCTATTTCTGTTCAGGATGATATTTTTCCTCAAACACTAACTAACCATGGGTCCAGAGTTGTCCCAGCAAGAAAAGGCCCATGTTCTTGCTTGGAAGCAAGAAAATGTGTGAACAAGAGAGATTTTTATACTGGCAGGGCCAAGTTCATCATCTGGTCTTTTGTATTTTTGTAAGCTGGACCTGGTTGACTGATAACATGGTGAAGCATGAGTTATTTTGAAACCTTTTTGCAGTATTAAAAAATTGTTCTTGGAACCTTGACCAAGAGTTAGGGCTTTAATGATGTTAGTATGAAATTCATGTAAATGATTTTTTGAATATCAAAAAACTTAGTGTCACGAAATATAATTATCCCTTTATATATATATATACTTTCACGAAACCCTAGGTTTCCATGGAACCCAGTTCAAAAACCACTAATAGGGAGATTACAGCATTAGTGCTTTCAGTTGCTACCATTAATTAAGTGTTTTCTCTGTCATTGTTGTCTGTGAGAGATCTTTGCACATTTTCTAACTTTGCTGTTTTAATTGCCTTTAAGGATTATTCAAGTGTTCTGTTTTGGAGAATGTAATTTCCTTGAAGAATCCAGCCTTTCACCTTTTTTAAAGAAGTAACAGTTGCCGTTTTTAAAGTTGTCAGAAGTGATTACAGCATTGACTCTTGCATCTGTTTTCTGTTGAGTGTAGTTCTACAGCTTTTTGCCTGCCCTAGTAATTCAGCTGTTTTAATGAATTAGTGTGGAAGAACCATTGGACATTTTCTAGATCAGCTTTTTTTTTAACTTGTTTATTTTTTCCCTGTGTCAGTGAGGTAACATCAGGAACAGGTGAAAAAGATGGTCTTCTATGCTCACATCCATTCTCTAGTCATCAAGTGGAATGCACTAAAATAACAGCCCCCTATCTACAACTAGGCCTCACTTACCTTTCCATGGTTCCCTCAGCCACTTCATATGCATATTACTCAGTGTTATGATGTTAGCACACATAGGTATTTCCGTAGGGAGAAAGATTAATTGCTTTAAATTGTGTCCACTTTCAGTCCTATTCTTCAAGCATTATTTCTCACCTTTTTATACATCTCCATCAATAATAATATGAAACAACATTGGGGACATGACACACTTGTAGTAAAAAGATTGCTTTTTGATGGCTTGTGAAATGATGTGGGAAAAAGATATTGTCTTTTGTTTTGTAACCATCATTACATTTTTCCATTTGTAGATTTTTTACTGGGCCAAAGTAGCTTTAAATAAGTGATTGTCCTTTGCCAAAACTACATCTACAACTACATAGAGGCAGATTCTCATAGGGGTTATACTGTCAGACTGTTTACTCACTACTGTCAATCCTGACATAACCATCTTTCTTTGTAAAGAAAAGAAGGAAAAACTATACTGACTCGAATGACATCCCTCTAATCCACAGATTTTAAACATTTTATCATCTCCATCATATGTTTTATCCTAGTCCATAAATGGTATTCAGACTGTTGTTTTTCTTTCTCCACTGTCAATTTTACAGTAATTATCTGATGCAGTGTTTTACAATAAAATGTTTTTCCTGCAGTTAAAGAAAAGTAGATCTGATGCAGATGAACGTCGGCGAAAGTCATTGTTGCCATGGAATCGTAAAGACCGTAGCAAGAGCAAAGATAGAGGAGAAGCAGAGTACAGACGAAGGAAAAAACAAAATCAGCGTAATACTTCAGATTCTTCAAGTATTCGTTCAGACATAAGTGGAAGTCGCACATCTCTGAATTCTTCAGATTTACCTCTAGGGAGAAGAGCTTTATCCAAAGAAGTGAGTGCAGTGCAGATAGTGAAGACATGCAGCTTTTCTTTATCATCATGAAGATTGTAACCTTTACATAGGCCACTTGAAATGTCAAGTACTGTAAGAATTAGGATGTAACCTTTATGACAGTAACATTATAATTAGAATAACAGATAGAATGAAGAATGTTATGTTTTTGTTGAAGTCTTTAGGAAGGCACATGGATGAGTCTTTTAGGATGGTATGATAATACAGCTGGTAGGTGGTCAAGAAGATATACAGCAGTACATTCTAGGAGAGGTTGAGTGTGGGAGAGATGGATGTAGAAATTTTATGAGAGCTTTGGAAATTTCAGATGAAGATGCAGAGGAATAATGGGGTATTATTTGCAGTGGAAGCATTTTGATCAAGGAAGTGAGATAAATGGAGATGTTTGTCTCAGCATTATATACACAGTGAAAAGTTTAAAAGCACTTAATAATGTGGGAGTTCATAATTTACTGTCACACAAAGGGAATAAGTTTAGGATATGTGTGAGTAATTTTATACCTGATCTACCCCATGAATTATGGTGATATAGATAGATGGAAATTTTTAAGAGGCAAATTGTTTTGTTTGAGAAGTGTTTTATGGACTCATCCTTCTAGTTGTTAATGTTTATAGATTTGAAAATATTACATAAGGTAAATTAATGTTTTTAAGCAAAAGTTTTGATATTTATTTGAGCTTATTTATGAAAGCTGAATGATATTTCATTAGCTTCATGCATTCGTTCCTTTAGTTCTGCTAAAAATGTTGTGTATTGGGTAAGGTTTTATAGATCTTTGTTATTCCTTGAATGGAAAGTAGTTCCCTCCCCACTTACCAACATATGTTATCCCATCTCGTTTTACTACAGTATTATCTTTCCAGTTGCAGGTATGTTTGTTTTTTATCTGAGCGCAAATACTTAATGGTTTCCATGTTTGTATTAATAGTCACTCACCAGTGGTGAGTTAGGAAGCCTCAGTGGGAGTGAGGGTTACAACAGATGTCGTGTAATCCTGCCTGACCTGAGCAACTCTGTGGTTGCTGTTCGAAATGATGAATCCATACAGGTGCTGTTGACACGATTACTAGAGCGTCGAGGGATCACCTACTCTACTTTTGATGTGTATCAGCACAAGACAGACAAGGTATTGCATAAGATTAACTTAATCATGATGAAGAATTAAATTGATACAAGAATTTAACATTATTGTATTAATTGAACTTATAGTAGTTCGACATATTATACAGATGGATATTTACCCTCTGTTTCTTCATCTATATCAGCTGTTAGATAAAAATGAAGACAGCTCAGTACTGGGTGGTATGGAAGTTCGACTTGAACAAAGAATCCTCTTTCGTTTAGACTTACCCAACCGCAAGACTGTATGTGTTAAAGCCAAGCCAAACAAGATAACTCAGGATGTCCTGAAGCCAATTCTTCTCAAGTATGGATATAAGCTGGACCTCATGTTTGTTCATAAGGTAATTACCATTTTTCAAATATAAAACCCTTCTTCTTCCCCATCTGTCAGAGTGTATGGTACATGAAATTCTTCTAGTTTATTGGGATGTTTCTCTGCCTTTCTTCTTTTAGATATATATAGGGGAGGAATGTTTGATTATGATTATGAGAAGAGTAAGAGTTAGTGTTTTCTTACATTTATTCTGTGCCGTAATGGTTAAGTCTTTACATTCATAGACTATTGGAGAAAATAAATTTCTTTAAGATGTATTATGGATTATTCTTTGATTGAAAGTAATGAAATTATGAAAGTTGGAATTTTTTTTAAGCTGAACATGCAGATTATTATGATTATAAGTTTGATAAAATTGTAGCTTTCTTTCATGTAGCCCTTCGTTGCTGCAAACCTTTGTAGTTAGCATCATGCCATTGAAATATTACTCTGAATGTTTTGATATGTTTCTTGCAGAAAGTAGTATAAGAATGATTAGAACTTTTTTACTGTCATTGATACTTGCTACGTGCTCTTGTGTTTTGGGAATTTTATCATTTTGTATTTATTGTTGTGATTCATTCATCAGAGTTTTCTTTAATGTGAAAGTCTTTATTTTTCAGGTTGGAGAAGAAAAAGGAGTAAATCTTAAGAGCCATATTAATGAGCTTGATGGTGATAGACTTGTGGTGCAAACTAAAGAGGAAGTCAAAGGTGAGAAATGTGTAATTGTTGTATCTTTTTGATATCTGTAAAAGTAAGATTGTACCCTTAAAGATAGTTGGGCTGTTGTAGTTGATATAATTTTGACTGATCAGTAACAGGTAGTTGTGAATGAATTCAAGTATTAGATAGTGAAGCTTGATAAGGATGGTTACAGAAATGCTGAAGTTGACAGTAGGCTCCTAGAGTTACACTGAAAGCTTTAGTGAATGGAAATTGTTTGCATTGGAATTTACAGTGAGTTTGTAGTAGGAAGTAATTTCCCCACTCTGATGTATAGCTGTGGAAATGAAGCACATATAAATAAAGATAGATAAGAAATAACACTGGCAGAGGTGTAGAAATGTATGTAATGCAGTTAAAAGTAGAAACATAACTTAAAAAGATGAAGATATGAGGATATATGGTGCTAAGAAATCATTAGGAAAGCCTTTTAAGGAGGTTTGGGTATCTAGAACACATGATGGGAATGTGAAAAGAATATTGAGAGAGTATAGATGACATTATAAAGAGTAGAGGTGGACCACAGAGGAAATGGATATATGTACTGAAAAATTTTTTAAGTTTAACACGCCAATTCACTGAATGCAGTGGAGCCATATTTTATGAAGGTGAAGATGTGAATGCAGATGTTGGTCTGAGGTAATAGATCAGCTTAGTGTTTAAAGTGAAAACGCAAGGAAAACTAATATGACTTTAGAAATTCATGTATCTCATTAAGACACTGGACTTGGATTGTGGATTTGTATGGGTGGATTTAGAGGTAGTAGGCACCTGATCCACTTTATCGGAAGGATGTCAAAAATCAGAATATCTACTAAGAAAGGGATTTTACTTATCACGGACATGTATTAGTGACGAGGGACATTATTATTTTGGGGGGTACATAGATCAGCATTCTGCTCATTCAGACACCTGAACCTCTTCATTCGAAAGGAAACCGAGGGCTTGTATATGAATAGGTAAATTGATTAAGCTTGAACAGAAACGATGCCTTTTTGAATTCTGAATTGCTTCTAATAAGAGGATTTTAGGTATCATAGACATAATGACTCTTCAATGGTGCGTACATCAGCATTCTCTACTTTCAGACTCTTCATCCTGAAAAAGAACATGAGATTCTGACATGTATGCAGGATACGCTGTGCTCCCATTTACCTAAGATACTCACGTATCAGAATTGATTATACCCAAATACATTTTCAGTTGCTCGTCTATGTTTCAGAGGACTCTTTCTTAACTTCTTCCTTACCTTTCCTTCTGCAGTTCATTGTTGTTCAAACTGTTATTGCTGAATCTTTGTATAAAGATATCTGTCTGTATGTTCCTATAAGAGGTACTGGGTGTTTAGGTTATTTCCATAGAGAATACATATTCCTTTTTTCATTGACTATTACTTGAGATGGTTATGTAAACAGACCCCCATCATGTTAGGAAAGATTAATGATCGTTTTGAGGAAGGCCTTTTGAAAAATACATATATCTTGTACATCAAGATACTTCTGTCATGAGGCAAAATCACATGTAAGTAATTGAATACTAGTTTCCATGTGAGAAATTATCATTTCATGTCTTTTTGGTTTGATAGTGGGACTGTTGAGGTTGTTTTTGATTTAGCTTTTCCATTTATTTCAGGACAATAAATGGTATGGATTCTGAAGCCGTCAAGGGATTAATTATGGAGTGGCATAAATGCAAGTAATTCTTATCAACAACTCTATGATTGCCATTGTAATTCAGCAGCTTATTAGGGTTGAGGTGATAGGTGAGGTAGCTTATTCTACATAGATGTCAAGGCTGTTTTCAGAAACTCTTTAGAACTATATTAATTCAGTCACATTTCAAGACTATTCCAGAGTTAGTTTCAAGGGCTCAGATACCTTTCATTAAAGTTATTACTGTCCTCAAAGGAAACAAGAGTGAGAGGTCATAAATGTCCTTATGATGGTGAGATGATCAGCCTAATGCACA
>JAUUDW010165204.1:17869-31955 GCA_032361385.1 Panulirus guttatus | reverse complement strand
AGAAAGAGTGGATGTTACAGTAATACCAAGTATGTTCATTGAGTCAAGAGGTGGAATTACAGAACCATCAATGGAGAGATGGGAAGTTGTGCGGAGTTTTCGATAGAGATGGGTAGAAATTGGGTCTTGAAGACATTAACATTTACAAGATTTTGTGTACCCCACTGAGATATCCTGTACAAGTCTGAGTTTACTGAGGAAGCTGTGTCAAGACAAGATGCAGACCGAGTGAGAGAATAGGGAGCAGAATTAAAGGATGTGGATAAATACAATGCTGAGTCTGCAGCATATGAGTGCACTGGATTATTTGTGGAGAGGAAATCATTGCAAAAAGAAGAAAAAGTGTAGGGGACAGGACAGAACCTTGAGGGACACTGCTACTGATGGAGAAAAAGGGGAAGGCTGATCCATCAACAACCACAGATACAGATCGGCCAGAGGAAGATACATATGAAGGAGCAAAGTGAGGGAGGGAAGCCAAAAGAGGGGAGCTAAGAGATGAGACCCCAATGCCATACCCTGTCAAAAGCCTTATATATGTCAAGGGCAACTACATATGACTCCCAAAAATCTTTCTGGGATGGTGACCATATATCAGTAAGATAGGAAAGGATATCACCAGTGGATCTTGCCTTATGAAAGCCATACTGGTGTTCAGAGAGAAGACTGTGATTTTCGAGGTGTTTAAGGATATGTCAGTTGAAGAGGGATTCAAAGACTTTGGAAATAGTATATGTCAAAGCAATAGGACAATAGTGACAATAGTCAGAGGGGTCAGAACGGCCACCCTTCTTAGGAATGGGAAGTGAATAACCTGTTTTTTAAAATGTACCAGGTCATAGTTATAGGGAAAGACAGGAAAAGGTAGTGTTCCAAAGCTTCAAGGTGTAGGGAAAGAAATGCTTATCAAAACAGTCCATCCTAGAGTTGCCAGTGGCCACACAGTAATCATGTGATGCAGCAGCTTGCCGAGTATCATATGGTGTATCTACTGGTGGGGGTACATAAGCAGCCTGCTCTTGGGAGCAAAACCAAAGAAATACCTATAGAGGAGGGAAAGTGAACCAACACTGCAGTATAGGGCAAGAGGGTCAAGTTTTGAGGTTAGCCTGGGAAAATTTATAAGTTGGACTGCTTTTGACTCAAATCTGTTGAGCAAGGATGAAAAGCTAGAACCACCACAGATGACAGAGTAGTACTCCATACAAGGACAAATAAATCCTTTGTATAAATGGAGCAAATGTTCAGCAGAAAAGAAAATTTGACATCTAAACAGGACTTACAGTTTCTTAGAGGCAGACTTAACTATTTCCATAAAGTGGGGTTTCCAAGTAATGGTGGATGTTAAAGTAATACCATGTATGTTCATTGAGTCTAGAGGTGAAATTACAGAACTGTCAAAGGAGAGACGAGAGTTGTGAGTTTTCAATAGAGAGATGGGTAGAAATTGGGTTTGGAGACATGAAACTGAACTAGACTTTTTGTCAGCCTCACTGAGATATCCTGTCCAAGGTTGAGTTTACTGAGGAAGCTGTATCAAGATGAGATCCAGATCAAGTGAGAGGATTGAAAGATGTGGATGAATGTAATGTTGAATCATCAAAGTATGAGTGCATTTGGTTATTTGTGAAAGAGTAGAAATAGTTGATAAAAAGGAGATAAAGTGTAGGGGACAGGGCAGAACCTTGATGACCAGACATTAGTAAGACAGGAAAGAATATTACCAGATGATCTCAAAATGGCTGTTGATCTTGGAGGAATAAGAATAATACCATGCATTACATTGATCCAGGATAGAAGGATCAGGAGGCAATAACCTAG
This sequence comes from Panulirus guttatus, assembly GCA_032361385.1. NCBI lineage: Eukaryota > Metazoa > Arthropoda > Malacostraca > Decapoda > Palinuridae > Panulirus > Panulirus guttatus. Next base: position 30,134 of record JAUUDW010165204.1, on the reverse strand, counting down.
ACATATCTAGGATGGGGAAATAAACACATCCTTTCTCGCTATTCCTGTTTCTTGTGCAACTCTAAGTAAATTCTCATTTCATCAGAAAACCCTGGCGATTTGCTTATTAATGTTTAATGAAACATTATGCAACAACTGTTAATTTCTTTCACACTGTAAGGGTGTCATGGAGATTTATATCCTTAGAGTGAAGAAAAGAGTAACTGATACACTTACTACACCATAAAAAACAATCCTTCCAGGAATTGATTATTTTCAATTACCTGATTACAATTACTTGTCTTGTACAGGCAGGGAGTATTACACTTGTGGGGGCCCCATCTCTTGAACATTCTCTACTGTCATACTGCCTCCTAACTTTATGAATGCTAACTGCAATAAAAATGTCCTCAGTCATTATCTTTCATTCATCCACCATCCTTATACCATATTAGTATTTCTTTACAGCCATCCCAACAAATTTCTTACATAATTCTATGTTATGTCCTTTGGTTGCTCTATCTCTATACCTCTCAAGGAACCATTCACAGTCCATATCATCAATCTCTTTTAAAAATTTGAAGGTTGAAATCAAGTCAACCTACACTCTCCTTTCTTCCAAAGCGGGTACAATTCAAAGCCTTCAGCCTTTTTCAGTAACTTAGCTCTCTCAATTCTAGTACTATCTTTCCTGACCTCCTGTGGACCTTTTCTATGAGGTCTTTGTGCTTCTTTAAGTGCACTAAACAAACCTGAGAAGCAAATTCTACTTCTGACCTCTCTCTTGTTAGTTGCTGCTTGCACTCATTCCACGGTCTTTCTCCTTAGCTCTTCACTCGCATTCATTTACACTGTCCCTTTTTTCAAATGAAAATTACTTTGCTGCGAAAAAGAGTATTCCCACGAGTGAACAAAGGAGTTCACAAAAGCAATGTGTGTGTAGTCTTATGACAAACATAATAATGTGTTCCTATCAATAACTTCACAACAAAGACTGAGTGGTTTGTATAATACTGCTAACCAGTCACTAATATACAAATCTTTGCATGACATGAACGAATACCTGTTGTTAAACTGTATCATACAAAAGCAAATATCAGTTGCAACCAGAGAGGGAAACCTAGACACATATCAAAAGGGAGTTATCAAACATTATCAATATCAAATTACATTTCTTCGATGGACAGGTCTTTCATTACTAAGAGTTTATAAATTCAAAATGTAAGTACATATCAAAAATAGTTTCATTTTTCAAAATAAGAGCAAAGGGTAGGAGCTGCACAAGCCTCCTAAAAGAGCCACAAGTGGCTCAGGAGCCACAGATTGCCAACTTCTGATTGAAACCATATCATATTTGGTAAATCAATGCACTACATCATTACAATGTTGATGTAGTACAAACAATCAACTACAGAGATATCTGTTATGTCTATACATTGCTCATTTCAAGTACTCTTTACCTTCTTATGTCTCTCCTTACAGCTATGATCTGCCGTTTTTTTAAAGACATATTTTCCCATTTCCTCCAAAACTCTTATATCATTCTTCTCTGCTCTTCTCACTTCTCTACTTATTTAACCTTTTTCATATTCAGTTTCTGACCTGGCCTTAATGAAGAATTTTGCCCGTACCTAACACCTTGAAGAAAAAACGAAAGCTGATGTAATCTGAATGTACTCGTACTACTAGCTGAGGGACCCAACAGAGCCAAGACGTGTTCTTGTGAAAAAATAATGAAATGAGAGCCACTAGCTGGATTAGACCTAAGGTCAGTAGCCTGTCCCATCTACATGTCTTTTTGTGTTATGGTAGAAATGGAAGTTCTTATACAGTATTTGTAATGACTCTTTCCTACTTTCTACCATAACTGGTGCATCACCACAACTAATCCGTGGACATCATATAGACATATGTGTTCAATCATCTCAAAGTGGGAGAAATAGATAGTGGCAGTAGGCAGGAGCATCAGGTAGAAACATTATGTAGACACTTTTGGTTGAAGAAGTTGGAAGGATCATTTGGTAGGAGCCTCTGAAAACACTGCACTAGAGTTGCCATCTGCCAGTGGCTTGTTACAGGTGAGGCACTCAAAACTAAGAAGTGGCAATGGAGTTCAACAGCTATAGAGACTCTTTTGCTATGGCCACCTGCTTAAGGAAGTTTTCCAAAGGGAATGGGCATCGGAGATATAGAATAGATAGAATAGATAGTACCTCCTGCTGTCAGGATCAATAATCCATATAACATGCTGAGCCATCCAATTGAAAAAGCAGAACCAAACTGTACAAGGACAAGTAAACAAACTAAATGCAATAAAATCAAGTGATCCATAACTTTCAAGTATGTCAGCAAGGTATTCAAAGTTTTCAAATTAATCCATCCAATATACTTCCAAATTTTCAACACCAAATTCATCTGTGTATGCCCCATAAGCCATATCACACATTTAGAGCAAGGAATGATGCAATAAGAATCAATATGGAAAACCTGGCTTGTGAAAATTTAGTATGTATCATTTAAGCAGTGTGGCAGATCATGTCAACTAGATCAGTGACAAGCTAAACAATAATAGCATAAATCTCAGCTGTGTGAAACTTCATGCTAACCAAAGTACTTTCATCATACATATCATGAAAACTCACTTGCTGTCTTTTTTGTGAGAATTCTTTGCATGATATTTTATCCCATTCACATTCTTATATCGCTTTCGACATCCAACCACAGGACACACATAAGGCTTGTCTTCCCCATTGCTGCTGGAGTGACCTCTGCAATGAAAATAAATTTATGGTAATACTATGCACAAGTCTGCAATAAATCATCTTACATTAACAAAAACAATCTTTTAAGTTGCCATATGTTCATCATACAATTACTCTTCAAAAATCAACTCTGAGCCTATAGATGTTTTTTCAAACACTAAAGTCTGTAGTCACCTCACATATATTGAGGTCTGACCATGAAGGTTAAAGCTGGTCACCAGTTACAAGAACAGAAAAAAATGTTGACATGAGTGATTAGAATTAAAAACAGTCACCTACAAAGAAACATTCCCCATATGTACAGACAAACCTTTACACCTTGTCCCTTTTATTTCACCATTCATTCAAAGGGAGGACAAAAGGAGAGGTGTGGTTAAATGAACTGAAGTAATCTCTACAGGCTATCAACTAAATAACACCACAAATGAAAAAGCAAGTCCTATACAGTTACAACCTCAACACAGGAATATAAAGAAATTCTAGCTTTGCAGTTATAACCATTACCATTTATGAAGTAAGAAACCATCACCTGAGAAGAAAGATCCTCTGTAAATGAAGGAATAACAGATGTCTTTCCCCCCCCCTCCCTTTTTTCAGATTTCACACAAAATCATTCTGAACACATGGTGACAGACTCAGTTATACAAAAAAATATAATTTTCTTATGTAACAGATATTTTATGTCCAATTCCTTACATATGGCAGTACTTTATCTCTGCTTATCATATCAATGCAGTTCTTTGCACTGTCTGTAATGATGAAATTAAAACTTAAAAATCCTTCAGTATGGAGAGTGGTATCTGTGTACAAACCATCATATTCTAGTGTAATGCATCCATATTAGCTTTGTTGATATTAAATACAGGATAAACATAAAGAATCTACAATCATTTCTTAAGTTCATTCTGCTTAAAATCAAACATGCCTAATTAGAGATTTTGCCAAGTGACTGGATGTGGAGTAAGTTATAATCAACTGGCAGAGGTATCTGGAAGAAGCTGTAATTCATGTCTACAGAGTTGTAAAGCAGGTACTGAGCCTGGTGCTGAAGGAACAGTAAATGGATCTGGTGAAATATAAAGAACAATGTAAGATGTAATGTGCACAGATTCTTGACAACTAATGAGGATGACCAAAGGGGTCAAGTACCCAATAGTGATGTGGAGCAAACCAAGAGAATGATGTCAAAGTTCAATCTGCCAAAGCAAGGAACACGTATTAAATTTCTGGTTTCTTTCAGCCTGATTAATTTTTGCCTTTCCCTATAAAGAGACCCATAATTTTCCATATCTTAAGACCGGCCACCAGAGTCAGCCTCTCATATCTTTCATCCTGCCTATGATTTTATAAACAGCCATTCATATCCAAGAGAAAGCTATCAACAGCAGTGAATTGTAAGAGTTATCCTTTAACAAACAGACATTAACAACAATGACAAAAGCTAGTGATGCAAACTAAACTTGAATTCTTGAGCAATGTTACGGAACCAGGCAGTCTACTTTGTATATATCGTAAATGCAAATAAATTTCTAGTGCAAAATTATGTTTCAAAGCAAGTTTAATTAGAAATGAGCAAAGGCATATAACTGAAGGTTTTGAAAGCTGATAACCTTTTATTCACCAGGACAGCATTCCACAAGCATTGGAGATTCACTGAGAGAGCTTAGGTCAGAATTCAGCCCGCACCAGTATAATCTCATGAGAAGGTAACAGCTTCCACTCATCCTCTGCAAACAACCATGGGGCCCACAGCCAAGGCATCCAGTCTTACATCACTGACATACCCCATCATCAACTACAAGGAGCTTACATTTTGTAGGTCATAGGCACTAAAACCAAGTGGCCACTGAAGGTTAGAAAAAAAGACTTAAAGGGGTCCAATTTGTCCCTGCCTCTGAGTGTAGCACAGCCTTGAAGGTGCAGGAATCCTTGGATAAGAGTTCCTGGAGTTGTTTTATATCAATATTTCTTTTTTGCATACAAATTCACCACTTCCCATGTCAGCAAAGTAGTACCAGAAACAAAATGGGTTTGTCTGATGATACAACAGTCCTGACATGTTATATCGATGCAAGGCATGGGCCTAAGATGAAAAAGATGTGGAAGAGGGTAAATGTACTGGAAGTGAAATGTCAGAGGACAGTATGTGACATGAGAAAGGGTGATCAGATAAGAAAAGATAGCATAAGAGAGAAGTGTGGCAGAAGGGGTGTATGTATGGAAGAGCTGAAGAGGGTGCTCAAAGTGGTTTCGACACATGGAGGAGATGAGTGAGGCGAGGATGACTAAGAGAGTAAAATTGTCGAAAGTGGAGGAAATAAGGAAAAGTGGAAAAGCAAGGAGATGTATGGATGGAATGAAATAACTAAATGACAGTAATGAATAAAATGAAAAAGGATACCGATCCATAAAATGCTGGCTGACAGCAACATAGTAGCCATGCAGCATATCAATCTAAGCACATGATCCCAAAGAAACTGTGAGCTCTGAGAAGTTGGAAGAGGTGGCTCAATGACATAAGCCCTGTGATGGTTGACAATTGGCTGAGGATGGACTTGTAAAACAAGCAAGTTGCCAACAACTCAAAGGTTGCTTGCAAAGGGTGAGTGAATGCTGGTGCCTCCTCACAGAATGAGCGGGTAGGAAGTCTCAATATCCATACATTCCCATATGTTCAAGTGCCATTTTCAGCATTATATTTGCAAAAATCTGCATGTATCACTAAACATACTTGACCATATAAAGTTTCTGAGAAAAATTAATTTGGCAAAGGATGAAAAACAGAAAAGATCACCCCCTCCCATGACCAATTAGTTAGGTTGGAGCAACAAAGTCTGCCTGCAGTGGAGTAATCTCCAACTCTTCCTAAGGTAACCAAATGGCACCTACAAGAAGCAAGACATGAACTTATGGCAAGGAGAAATTCCCCAGTCATCAAAATATTTCAAAGGGAAAAGTGACTGCTATCTCTAACAAAAGGCTTCTATCTCAGAATCACATTTAATCTGCAAATATATGAGTGTTTTAGCATTAAAACTGTATTTCATATTCAATTGACCACACACTTACTTGCTAGCTAGTTTTATGATGAGTTCTGCTGGAATCTCATCCTGAGTAGTCCAAGAATCATTACTGTCCTCATTATCACTATGAAGTGCTTCTTCACAGTCACTCCCTGAAAAATCCAAAGAGGGTAAACTTTAGGACTGTATTTCATCATGTTTACAATCAATAGGGGCTACACACAATACTGTAAAGAGAGTGCATATGACAGAAAATGGATCAGTAAATAAGGGGTTACTGTTATCTATGGGCAACATTCACAGTAGTCAAGAAGTTCAGTTCATCATACTAATCCATCTGCCGCAACCAATTGTCACCACTACTGCGTTAGGAACATGGGAATTTTAAGTACTTTAATATTCTGTACTGATATTAACACAAAAGGGCTTCGGGTCAGTGATTTGGACTCTTAAAAAAGTTTATATCACTCTGTAAACAAACTTTCTAGAAATGCTTCAGCTTATTAATGATGTATTTCCTTTATTTATACCAGACTGCCTTTCCCGCTTTCGCAAGGTTGCACCAGGAACAAATAAACAATGGCTTCATTTGCACACATCATCTCTAGCTATCCTGTATCAAGTACCAAAACCTGGGACTACCATATAAATATTAACTAACCTAATAAAGAAAACTGACTGTGAACATTGGCAAATATAAAAATTAAACAAAAATTCAGTATTGTTACCAATGGTCCCCAATACATCTTGGAGCAGTAAAGAGACTTTAATTGTATTAATACTAATAATATCTCTATGAGAGTACAGATGGATGTGAGTCCCTAAAAAGAGATTTTTAAGTAGTAACAAGTCATTGCACTGACTGTGAATCACAATAATTCAGTATTTCAAACAAACTTTTCTGTACATCTTATACAACAAAATATCTTAAAATAACATATCTCATATCAAGATACTTTTCACAAGATACATGTTAGCCCTAACCACCGTGTAATCATCTGAGCTCTCATGGGCTGACTAACCTGGAGGGCTGTTACTGATTGCGCTGACAGGAGTGCTCTCTCGTGTGGAGGACGGAGTACCCACACTGGAACCTCCCACGCTTGAACCTCCTCCACTTGAGCTGCCTATGCTTGAGGCAACACCTCCCATTGTCTAGAATGAGTGGTATGTCTTTGGCCACTTCGTAAATACCATACAGGCTCACACATATAAATCATCCAACATAATCAAACTCCTTTCTCAGCAAACTCTTTAAAGACAATTTAACACTGAAAGTTTGATATTTTTTTTTCCATAGGATTTAATCAAGAGAGAGAAGTGAGGAATATAAAGATGTGGAAAATATTTGTGGTGTGATCAAGTGATGAGAAAGGAAAATAAATGAAAACCTTTGAAGACAGCAAAGCCATGAAGGATGGAGAGAATACAAAAGTTTGGTTGAGATCTCACAATGCATGGCTGAAGGTAGGAAGGGAAAAAGTCAGATTTAACTGAGACACAAGTCCCCCCCCCCCATTGTGATATGGTCATTAATCTAATAATTATGAAATACTCTAATAACATGCGAGCCATTTTTGACTCAATCATGCTAGGTGTGCTGAGTATACATACAATTAAACAGTGAAGTGGTATGCACCTGAGCTATTCCATTGATTAGGATTAATTTCATATACAAGATGGAGTCTTAAATAGAAGAGGAACCTTGACTCAAAGAATTCCTGAGCAGGCTCCTTTGGTGTAAAATTTTTCAAACCCTGATTCTAACTCTTCCCATGTGATAGCAGATACTAGTTATCCTTGTATTTCAAACAAAACATACTGTGAGGGAATTACCTATTTATAATTACCTACTTCTACAGTACAAGAAGAGAGTTCTACAGTTGTGGGGCCCCCATCTCTTAAACCTTCTCTACCATCAGTCAATATTCATAACCTCTGAAAGCTTCCAGCAATCACAATTTCATCCCTTAGTTTGTTACAACCATTCACCAAACAGATACCAAAGAAGTAGTTTTTAATTTTTTCCTCCATGTCTCTTTCTCAGCTTCGTGTTATGTCCTATGATTTCTCTTCAACTGTATCTCACTAAGTACTGATCACTATCAACATCAGCCATGGTAGACAGATCAATGGTCCCCAGCCTCTCTTAGCTGATCATTTCTCTTAATTCAAATACTATTTTTGTTTCCCTTCTGTGGACCCTTTCAATTAAATCTCTTTTGTCTTTAAAATACAATGACCATACTTGAAAACCATATTCCAATTCTGGTCTGATAAACACTGTGAAGACTTGCTGAACATTTCTTCATCCATATACTTAAATGTTAGGCAACATGTTGACTCCCAGATCTCTTTCAAACAAAGATTCCCACAATTTATATCCTACTACATAAGGATCATACTGAGGCCTAGTTTCATTGCATCCCATCCAAATTACTTTGCAGTTACTCAGGCTGAATTTTATAATCCATGTATCAGACCAACTTGGTAGTTTGTTTACACCTCCCCATAAGATGACGTGATTCTCTTCATTCTTTTCTTCTCTCATGACCTAGGCATCATCTAAGATTACGTTCACAAAAAAGTTCAGTCCATCTTTACTTGGATCAAAAGCAGTGGTCGCAAGGCCAAGTCCTGAGGCATACCACTAGTGGCCCAATCAATTCTGACAAAGCAGCATTAAAGCTTACTGATAGTTCAGATACACAATCAATCTATCTATCTCTTTTGTTTAAAATGGAGGTAATTCTGTCACAGAAGAGTAAGAGACCTGTTGTACATGCTTTTCCCCTAATCCATGCTGTCTTTCACTTAGCTTGTTTCCCTTTTGCAAGTAGCTATCCATCTGCTTTTTAATTATCTTCTCCAGTGTTTTACAGACCATACTTGCTGGGAAGACTGGGCTGTACTGTACTGTACATCAGTGCAGTTTCCTAACACCTTTCTTAAGGGCAAGCATGACCTCTGATTGCTTCCACACTCTCCTGCAGCAACATACTGAAAAATTTCTAAGAAGCCTGCTAAGCGTAGTGGAAGCCCACCTATAGTGATGGCTCATGTGACAACGTTTTGCACTTACAACAGCTGAGAATATAGGTACAAGCTTGGATCACAGCACTTAACACCTCATTTTGTGATAAACTAGAAAAAATTGAAAAAAAAAATCAAATTTTCAATAAAATATTCTTTTCCCAAATAATAATACTGTTTCTGCATGAGAGAATATTCTAGGGTATTTTTTTGTACATCATGCATTTCATAAGTGTCATAACAAAATACTTTTCAATTCATATCCTAACCACTAGCAAAATATGTTTCAAACTACATCCCATCCACTTGTGTTCACCTTGTAAACAAGAACAAGTTACCCAATTTTGGTAATGCCACAGTTTGTCTGCCCTTTTAAGCATTATTTGGTGCCCCAAAGTACATGCAGTCATGCCACTACATCTGCATCAAATGTTGCAGAAACTCTGGGAAATAAAGGACACAAGGCTATCTCTCTCAAGAAATTAGAGATGCTTGGGAGGTTTGGAGATAATAAGAAACTCCGGGCAAAAGCCAAGTCCACGGGTCTCACTCATTCAACTGGGGCCATTATAAGGTAAAAATAAAGATTGTGACTCTTGCTTATGATATGGATCCTAACATTTCTTGAGGACTGACAGATATTTCACTCTGCCATAAGAAGTTATAAAGACAGGAAGTGGCATGCCACTTGGCTAACACTGGTTAGCTTTCTCAAAAGGTCTAGTAACACTTCTCCTCCACTTCTAGCCAAAACAGATAGTTCTGAGTTCTGGGGGTGATGTAGACAACCTTAATGCCACCCACTCTCCCTCCCAGCAACCCTTACTCCACCCCATCACCATTTTAAGCCCTCACTACATTTGCTAGTAGTTTTCATTAAATATCATCTAAACTGAATCATCAGAGAGTTATTCTTTAGTTTAGTTGTTTCATGTGTATACCACACACAAGAGTTAGATAAGGAAAATGTGTGTTTTGAAGATTAAAGAAAAAAAAAATCTCTCCAACACAGCATCATGTTAGCAAGCTATATATTTCCTTAGGAATGGATGAGGACTTACAACCCTTGTGATTTCTTGTAAGGAGGTGTTTTGCTTTCACACATCATTCATGAACCACTTAAACATGAACATGGCCACTTGCCCATTTCCCAAGTCTGCCCTAGGCCAATCAGTGACCTACATCATGCTGACATCATTGACCCACTCAATAATAATCCATTAGATTCAGCTCGCAATTCACAACTTGCAGGTGCCATTGTAAGAGAGAGAGAGAGAGAGAGAGAGAGAGAGAGTAGAGAGATTTAAGGTAAGAAAAACAGCAAAAAAATGCCTGGGGATACGGTCTCAGAAAGAAAAGGGTTTTTAATCTTCAAACCCTACATTTCTCTCTTCTGCAGTCTATCCCACAAGCAGGAGAACATACCCATATGAAGGACAAGAGTTTAGAGAGAAACCTTTGGATATGACCAAACTTAAAGGCAAGAATGAAACACCTTCAGTGGTGATTTAGAGGTGGACTGAAATACAACTCTTCCAAAGATAAAAGTGTGCCAAAGACCTTATTCTAATTTCCTCCAACAAAAGGTTAAATGAAAGACAAGGGAAAAGGTCACCTTCTCACATGTGCTCTAGCATAAAGCCCAGGATGAGCTGTAACACTAATTCTTAATCCATGAAGACAAATTTCTCTCTGAAAGGGGTTACAATGCAGCAGCATGTGTAAATAAATGGTCCAGTCTCTGGTGAAGCCCAAAGGTCTCAAAAGAGATTCAACTATGCATAAAGCTTGAAGTTATTTTCTAGATATCATCTAAGACTGGATGACAATAAGGTTATTTCTAGCTGACAGTTCATATTAGCCAAAATACCAGGGTTCTGCTTTTACGTCAAATCACAAGAGATGTCATAAGAGACAAGGAAGATTCGTGAGTCTCTACACCATGCCATTCTCTACCTCTTCTCTCAGAACCCAAGGCCATATTGAAAAGACTTTAGTAAGATGTTGAGGAGCTACACTGCTAGGAAAACCAAGGTTAAATGCCTAAAAAAAAGACTAGAAGATCCTACTTGAGTGCAGATCAGAAACAACATCTCCTTAAAAAGCATTGGATGGATTTATCCCAATCAGGGCCTGTTATATTATAACTAAAACCCAAGGGGTACTCTTAAAGGAGGCCTTAGTTACACTAGTCTTGTTGTCATTATAAAGGCTAGAGAAGAACTTTAAATCTAATTAGTTACACTAGTCTTGTTGTCATTATAAAGGCTAGAGAAGAACTTTAAATCGAAGGCATAAGTCAATACTGAGACATCAGATTCTTGAAAAAAGACAAGGGTTTTCTAGGGTGAAAGTCCTGTCTAAAGTCACAGGTGAAAGTTCTGTAAAAGGTCATTCTCCAAACCTTTACATGCATATTTGTTATGAAATTCAAGAAACCAAGATATGGTCAGGGTCATGGAAAAATGATGTGATGGTCTAGAAGGTATTAAGGTATCAACCAAGCCATATAGCACTGCTGAGGGAGTCTCTGGCACCACAGCTCTTTGTTTCACTTGGGGGCTACTTATATTAATCTATCTATACATCTGATGCCTGTTCTCTCTGGGACTCCCATCAAGGATGTAGCCATGGCAAAAGAATCTAAACTTACCCCTGTCCTTACATACTTCCCTCACATATACCATACCACATATTCTTCCACCATTTTTCTCTCTCCAGTATTTTTTTATTCTATTTCCTTATGTCACGGTGGTCTACGTATCATCAAACACACTCCTTGTACACTCCCCATCTTGCATTCTTTCCACATGCCCAAATCACTTCAAAATCTTATGTTTCACCCATTCTACAATTCATTCTCTTTGCATTCCTGCCCTACCAAATCTCTCATACATTCCATCTAGTTATACTACATGCTCCTCTCAAATTGCATATTTCCAAAGTCTGGATCCTTGATCTCTGACTCATTCCATGTCCATATTTTGACTACCCTTCATTATTCTATTAAGGAACCAATGCCTATTCTAACCTGGACTGCTCTCTCCCTTATTCTTCATCCATGTCACCAAACTGACCTAAGACAGCTCCCAAGTACTTAAATTCTCTCACCTCTTCCAGTCTTTCATTCCCCAATATCCATAACACAGTTTAGTAGACTTTCTTCTTTCAATCTATAGGTCTATGGAAAACCCATGACTTTCACTCTGTTTCTTTTCAAAAACCATTATTTTACTTTCACTCACACTTACCTTCAATTGCCTATGCTTACACACATCATAAAACAAACTTAAACCTTATACACCTCCTCTTCACTCTCAGCAAACAAAAAAGTATCATCCACAAACAGACATGTCACTAGTCACTTTACCTCTACACCACACTCCATCTCTGCAGCCCCTTTCTCTTGCTTTACTTTCACCTCTTTTATCATTTCATCTATATATATTTCAAAAAAATACACAGTTA
>JAUUDW010165204.1:0-17859 GCA_032361385.1 Panulirus guttatus | reverse complement strand
ACAGCCCTGCCTTACACCCACATGTATACTAAAACTTTTGCTTAACTCTCCATCCACTTTCACACCTGCATTTGCTTCTCATTGGAGGCTTTCACACCATCCAACAGTTGTCCCCATACCCCATATATCCTTAAAACATCCCTTAAAGCTTTCCACACGACTCTGCCATATACTTTCTCTAGACCCAAAAAAGCTGCATACAGCTTCTTACCTATTGCTACATACTTTTCAATGGTCATTCTCACCACAAAAATCTGATCCACACATTCCCTACCTTTCCTAAAACCCGCATGCTCTTCACTATTCTGCACTCACCCACTTCCATTTCTCTGTCAGTCAACACTCTTACATACACTTTTCCTGGCATACTTAACAAATCTATACCACTATAAATACTACATACATCCTTAACACCTTTCCTCTGAATATAGAAATAATAATACCTTTCACCTAGTCCTTCTTCCATGCTAAATCATATATTAAATGCACCCGCTCTATCACATTTTCTCCTCCATACTTCATTTCATCCATAATCCCATCCACTCCAGGTGCATTTCCAAACAACAACTTTATCATTGCCCCATTTAGCTTCCTTCTTGCTATAGGCTCCTTCGATTCCTTCTATCCTCCATACCCATGCACGTAACAACTGCTGCCACACCTTTTCCCATGTTCATCAGTTCTTAAAAATACTCTTTTCCATCTTCTTTTCACTTCCTCCTTTTCATTCAGCAATTCACCTTCCTTACTTCTCACATTTACATTTCCACTCTTACATCCACCTCTTTTCTTGTTCACCATCATCCAGTAAAATTTCTTATTTTGCCAAAACTTTTCACTCAACTTGCTTCCAAAATCTTCATCTACTCTTTCATTGCTTTCCTCTGTCAGCTTCTTAACATTCCCCTTACACATCTTAAATTCTTACCTCCTCCTTTGCTGGTACATTACTTTTGAGGAATCTACCATGTGCCTTTTTCTTCTCTTCCACAGCATTTCTATTCTCATCTATCCACCATGCATTTCCCCTTTTATTCTTATATCTCATAACCTTGTATCCAGCTACTGATTCCACAACCTTTATAATCTTTCTCTAAACATTTTAAACACCTCATTCACACATGACTGGATCCCTACATATACTGCACTTTCTGTCCCCTCTTTCATACTTCTCCTTGAATTCTCTTTTTTTCATCTTTTCACTTGCCAACACTTTTATCTTTCCATTCTTCCTTATACCATACCTCCACTTGTCCCTGATCCTCACCCCTACAAGAAATACAAAATGTTCAGCGTTTCCTAAGTATCCTCCGACAACTCTAGCATCCAGCGCAACCTTCCTCAATCTTTCATCCACTGCCACTTAGTCAATCAAACCCTTTTGTTCTTCACTTCCATCATTTCTCATCCATGTATATCTGTGGATCATCTTGTGCTGAAAAAATGTGTATGCAAGAATAAATCCCTCTCAGCTTAGGCATCCACAAGATAACTTCCATTCTCATTTACTCCAGGTGCTTCCTATTTACCAACTTTCTGGCTAATTCATCACATCCCACTTTCACATTCATCCTACCCATTATCACCACCTTTCTATCCTTCTGAAACCCATTTATACAGTCATTTATATGTAATAAGGGAACTAGCTGGTTGAGTTTGGCTGGGCTGCAAAAAGGTGGAGGGAAGCCTGTCCAGTGAGTTGGCAGCCTGGAGCACAAGCATGGCGTCCGTAACAACACATCCATTTCTATGGTGGAAATTTTGCCGTTATCTGAGCAGGTATGCAGCTGTGTTGTAGAACAATGTTGTATATGGTGCACAGAGAGTCATAGATTGTTATGAAGATATGGGGATTTCTTAGCAGTGAGGATATTGTGGATTTTTGATAGGAATCTGAGGGATGTCAGTCGTGAGAGGATGGTACAATAGCCAGACTTGTGTAGTAGGTTTTGTCTGGCTATGTTGTGAAACGGATGGCTACATTGAGGCCAAGAGACACCCTAGAGAGAAGAAATGTACCAGGTGAGATCTACCCGGTCTGGCTATGTTGTGAAATGGATGGCTGCATTGAGGTCAAGAGACCCCCTAGAGAGAAGAAATGCACCAGGTGAGATCTTCCCGGTTCTGTGGAGTGGCATAGAATCTTCCAAGCTGTAGCTAGACTGTGTGGATTTTGGCACTAAGCTGAAGGATCATGCAGTTATGAGAAAGGGTCGATTTGACCTAAGTACTCAGGCTGGGTTACAGAAGTGAATTACGTTAGGGTTGCGAGACAGACCAATATGCAGAGATAGTGTTTGAGTAGGACTTAAAGGGATGACAAAGTGGTATTGGTGATAAGGGTAAATGTGTAGAGAAGTTTATGGATGGAGGCAAGTAGGGTAAAAGTGTGTGAACTATTAAACTGACTAGCATAGTAAGGTTTGGCCACATTGACTTAAGTGTGTTGTGACTTAAATAAAAAAGTTACCAGGCATTGTGCAAATAGTGAACATCATGGATGTGAACCATTTGTGAACTTTTGGAAATCTTTCAGTTAATGTTGTGAATAAAGTTTCATTTAGTTTTGAAAGGAAATTGACCTGTGTGTTTACTGTTCTGTATTTTTTCTTTTGTGAATAAGTAGATTTTTTGTTTCAATGATCTATGCAGGAATTTATTTGTGCTTTAGATTTTATCTGTAAGTGAAGCAAGGCGAGCCCTGTGTACTCTGCAATAGGTGTTATTTTTGTCTGAGGGCAGTTTCACCTCATTACACAAATTTCTCCATAAATGTTTCATTTCATCCTTACCTCACACAGTCATCATATTCACATGTGCATATACATATATGCATGCATACTTTACAATTCCAATCTCTTCTTTCACCTACACTATTCTTGATTCATTCCATTCATGCTCTGTAACACCCTTCCATACTCTTGGCGATAGAGCAATTGCAAAGCCTCCTTTCCCTCTTCCCTGATAATTTTCATTTATTCCTGTCTGTGCCACTGCACCTTCCATGCCCTCCCACAACTCACCTACTCCCCTTGCTTCATTTACTCTCACCTTTTGCCATTCTGCACTCAATCTCTCCTGGTATTTCTTCACACATGTCTCCTTTCCAAGCTCACTTACTTTTACCACTCTTTTCTCCCCATATTGTTTCCTCTTTCCCAAAAACCTTTACAACTCTTCACCCTTGTCTCCACAAGATAGTGATCAGAAATCACACCAGCTACCCCTCTCAGCACATTTACATCCAAAAGTCACTCTCTTACATGCATATCAATTAATATGTAATCTGATAATACCCACTGACCATCTCTTCTACTCACATACGTATACTTGTGTATATCTCTCTTTTTAAACCAAGTATTCCCAATCACCAGTCTTTTTTCAGCACACAATTCCACAAGCTCTTTAACATTTCCATTCATAACACCTCATGAGCTCCAATTATACCCTCAACTGCCACATTACTTACCTTCATATTCAAATCACC
This sequence comes from Panulirus guttatus, assembly GCA_032361385.1. NCBI lineage: Eukaryota > Metazoa > Arthropoda > Malacostraca > Decapoda > Palinuridae > Panulirus > Panulirus guttatus. The sequence continues at coordinate 14,372 of JAUUDW010165204.1, read as the reverse complement.
CATCATTAATACCCAATCCTGTACATTAAAACTGCTGAAGCACTCACTCAGTGGCTCCCAAAACACTTGCCTCTCGCAGTCTTTCTTTCATGGGCAGGTGCATGAGCACCAATAACCACCCATCTCTCACCATCCACTTTCAGCTTTACCCACACCTATCTAGAATTTACCTCCTTACACTCTATCACAAACTCCCACAACAGCTTCAGTAGTAGTGCTACTCCTTCCTTTGCTCTTGTCCTCTCACCAACCCCTGACTTTACCCCTAAGACATTTCCAAACCATTCTTCTTTACCAATTTTCTGGCACATGACACTTTTTTTCCTTAAAAAATATCTTCAATAAAACCATTCTTCTTTACCAATTTTCTGGCGCATGACACTTTTTTTCCTTAAAAAATATCTTCAATAGTCACATTATATTTTCTATGCCAAGAATTACCCCAGTCACATCTGTATATCATGCTACTAGCAGAAGACATCAAAGTTGCAGATCAGCTGAAATATTATCTGTGTATCATATATGGCATATATACCTTTCTCTTGTACTTGGGGAAAGTGTACCTATAAAATGGTGTACATATCAAATATGTGTAAATCATACCAATAATTCAATAGGTGAAATGGGCCAGTCCCTGGGGATATTACCAAGTAAGATAGTATCACTGATCAGTAAGTGTATCAGATAGTTTGCTGGGATAACATATTTGTATTACAGATCTACGAAAAGCCACATCCTAAGCTTTCTAAATTGATGTTTTCAGTTTCACTGTGAAAATCTTCTACAGAGTAGCAAATGTATGTGTAAGAGTAGATGGAGAGTTGAGCAAAACTTCTGGTGTGGGTGTACGACAGGGCTGTGTGATATCACTGTAGCTTTTTGGCATATATATGGGTGGAGTGATAAGTGAGGTGAAAGCAAAGCTAAGGAAAGGGGGTGTTGAGATGGAGTGTGGTGGTGAGGTATGTTGCTAGTGACAACCCTGTTTGCTGATGATACTGTGTTGTTTACTGAGAGTGGAGAGGAGTTGCAGAAGACTGTGTTTCGTGATGTGTATAAGCATAGGCGATTGAAGGTAAATGTGAGTAAAAGTAAAGTAATGGTGTTTGAAAGAAAGCAGAGTGAAAGTTTCATTTTGCAAAACTTTAAACAGTGAAAGAGGAAGTTGTACTAAACTGTGTTATGGATATGGAGGGAGAAAGACTGGAAAAGATGACAGAATTTAAGTATTCAGGAGCTATCTTAGGTAAATGTGGTGATACAGAAGGAGAGATAAGGGAGGGAATAGTACAGGGTAACAGAGTCATTGGTCCCTGAATACAATAATAAAGGATTAAAGGACAGCATAGTTCTCCCATCCCTAACCTATGTAGCCAAAACATGGACATGGAATGAGTTACAGATCAAGAATCCAGGCAGTGGAATGAGCTCTTTGAGAGGAGCATGTGGTATGAGTAGATGGAATGAAGAAAGAAATGGCGGGTGCATGAGAGATGTGGTATGGCAGGGAATGCAAAGGGAATGCATTTTAGTGGTAGAGTAGGTGAACAAATGCAAGACAGGGAGTTTACAAGGAGAGTGTATGACAGTACAATTAAAGGGGGTGGCATGAGAAGACCACCTATGACATGGGCTAATAGAGTGGAAGAGTACTAAGGGGAGAGAGATATGGTGGGAAAATGCTTGGAATAGTGTATGTGAAGGAGGCATGTAAGGACAGGATAAGCGGAGACTCTTTTCCTGTGGCCATCCCCTTGACTGGAGTTCCCAGAGGGAATGGGCATCAGAGATCTGGATATACATACAGACAGTATTAGGGTGCAACTTATGTACAAGAATATATAATATTTGTTTCTCATAAACCCAGCTTCCGTAACCATTGTGATATGAACTGAAGGGGTCCTGCATGAGTCTTAGTTGAAAGATAACTGCCCCTATAAGGATGAGTTACATACACTTTACATGCAAGTATGGGATACAGATTTAAATAATGACCAATCAAAGGTATCCTAATATACCTAAAATGACGTAAGCAAATCCAAGCCTAATTTATTTTGGAGACAAAGCAAGGGGAGCCTCAGATTGCCCATGGGCAATCTGATGGAACTAGAAAATACTGAACTCTGCTGAAAACAAACTGAGGCACTCAGAACTGCCTAGTACTGTAGGAATCAGTGAACATGGGGACCCATTCTGGAGAACCCCAGGTAAGTTTAGTGTGTTCTAAGGATTTCACTGATTGCTGGTTAGAATATCAGCCTCATCTCAGTTAAGCATCACAGCTGGTGTAGTGTGCACAGGGTTGAAGAAACAGTGCCATACCACTCACCACAGAAAGATATAATGTTACCAAGTCCATGGGACTTACAGGCCCTGTCAAAATAATTACTGACAGTGGGTGAAGGAAATACTCCAATGCAAGGAAACCAATAAACAGCATCAAACAACATGAAATAACTATAAACAGCAGGGATAGCAAGAGCACATAGGACCCCTTGAATATTACACCAAATTTGAGGAGTAAATGGATGCAAGGACCCTTGAATCCATCACCACATGAGTAGACCCCAAAGTTATCAGTCACTGACAACAAGGATAATCTGGAAGCCCACTTCCATCACCCTGAAAGAATAGCCACAGACTACCAGTGTAGCAATGAGACATTACATTACCTACAGCCACTTATGACTGGTAAGGCCCCTGAAATGTACAAAAAAGGCAAGACAACTCAAATCAAGGCTTGTTATTATACAAGGAATAAAGCTAAATAGAAACATTACTCAGCCTGGTTATATATAGAGAGACAGCACCTTAGTTTACCTGTTAAATGCAAGCTTATTCCAAAAAGTGGCACAGTCTGCATATATTCAGAGTCAATGCCAAGGGACTGCTATATGTAGTCTTGAGGAGTCAAATTCTAAAGAGTTGCCCTGCCTACCTTGTAACATTCTTGAAGGAGATGAAGGTCACGATTATGAAGGACATGGATGAGAAAACCAGCAGCCCTATAAGAAGCAAGGTGCTTCCAGAAAATCAGCAAATTCTACTCCCTAGCTAATGGTCCCAGTGACCAAAGCCACCTCCCATCCTAACCCAAAGACACTGAAATGGTGTAAATATTGCAAGGACTATATTCACCTAACTAATGAGTGCTGCTATCATAAAGTTAAACAGCTATATAGTGCTGCTTGGATGACAGTCAAGAGCAGGAAAAATCCTGTCAGCTGCTGGTTCCAAAGACTGAAGGGCAAGCTGAAAGACAAACAGTAGAAATGATGCACGATGGGGGTACCATGGGATATCTCATTGCCAGGTGACTTAATTAATAAGCCTGGACAGCACACAAGAACTAAAGCAAAGAAGATGACTAACAAGCTCATATATAACATAATGGTTTGTGATGGTTGGGACCAAACAGTTGCTAGACTGATGATATTTCCACAGTATAGATAGTGAACATTTTCAAGGATTCTGAAGGTTTAGAAAAAGTAAAGTCCAGAAATGTAAGCTAATTTTATTGATAACATATAGTCATCTAATTCACAACACTCTCATAATAACATAATCATCCATTTTGAAGAAAAATTACTGAAAAAAATCTAATTATCTTTCTTCTTCCCTTATTATAAAAGTATATATCTGTCTAAACAATAAAGGAATAGAGAACTGTATTTTCAAAAAATTATTATATTTGCAACAAAGCATTTTGATGATTTACTTATATGTACATTTTAAATTATGGAAATATAGTTATGAGTCTTTTGAAGCAATTTAGTGAAAAATGCATTAGGGAAGGAGTTAATATCTTCTCCACTATGATATAAAGAAACACAATACTGTAATAAAACACGATAAGTCAGACAATTAGATTCTTAATCCAAATAAATACTCTAATGATGAAGTTGGGTGGAATTTATTGAAAAGTAGATACCAGATGTGGGACTGACAGCATCATAGTCAGTGGTCCTGAGGCAGTGAGGAGTATAACATGGAGTCTGTATATGGCGAATGTAGGATAATATCCCCCTTTATTACAGTACAGCATAGTGCTGATTTTCTGTTGAAACACTGATTCAGTACAATAAATCAATAAAAGATGAATGTATGCCTCGGTTGGAGTCACATTCAGTACAGAATTTTAATATTTTCTCCCAGTTCTTCTTTAAGACGTTGATGTTGGACATAAGAATACCACATTCAGCAAACAATCTTTTTTTAGTAAAGCTCCTTTTTCAAGCTTTTGTAGAACTGCTACTTTCTTGCCAACAGTAAGTGTAACATGATTTGTCTGGCAGGAAAGAATTCATGGAGTGTTATCTTCTTGGAATCCATTGAGAGGGCTCAAAATGTTACAACTTGTTCAGATAGAGATGTCACATGCAAAATCAATGTGTTCAACTGAACAAAGTCACTGACCCTACAAGTATACTATGCCTGATGGAGGATCTATGACTAGCTCAAATGATACAGAATATTCGTTGCATTTGCTTAGTTTCTTAGTCTTAATTAATGTTTTATCCATTGTTTTATTATCTTTTGAAGTAAATGACATGAATCACTAGTGTAATGTGCTAATAGATGTACATACAAAAACAAGTCAATATGTTAGCTGTGTACCCATACTGTTATAATAGCCAATTGCAGATGAAGTCGTGAGAATGCTATCTCTTCTTTGACTGCAATAATATTCTCTATTTTTTCCTTATTTCCTTGTCTTAATAACTGCTTTATATATTCTTATGTACCATTTTGCAGTAGAGTACAAGACTCATAAGTGTAAGGTGGACATATATGTATAGTACTTTATGTACATACAAAATATGTTGCCATGTTAGCCACTTGCCCATGCTGCACAATGACCATCTGTAACTGAACTCGTCGTGAGGAAGTGATCTCTTCTTCGCAGTTACACAGTAACATTCTCTGTTTTTTCTTGGTCTTCTGTATTAGATATATCATAATATTCAGCTTTTTTTTTTTTTATGTTGCAGGCTCCAGTCACGGACAAAAGTCCACATGAACCAGAAGTATAAAGTCAGGTGACTGCAGCTGATCTCATTTTAAAGCAATCTATTCTTTGATTATTAAGTAACATTCTCTATCTTTGCTTAGTTTCTTAAGTCTTAATAATTGTGTTATATACTCTACTGTTCTATCATATCTTGCAAGAAATTATATGAACAGTTTATATAAAGTGAATGTAAATGTACATGTATGTACATACAAAAACGAGTCTCTACATTAGCTGTGTGCCTTGCTATTACAATGGCTGACCGCAGCTTAACTCATTATGTGGAATTGGTCTCTTCTTGGATCACATAATAACATTTTCTGTTTTTTCTTGTGGTGAGTACTATAAGCTAGCCCTGCCTTTTGGCAAAGTGTTAGGAGCATGAGTTGGAAGTAATAGGTAAGAACATTCAGACAAGAGCATTAGGTAGATGTAGTAGGTAAGAACATTAAGCAGGAGCGTTTGGTAGAAACAGTCAGTTGGAACATTTGGTAGGAGCCTCTGCAAACACTGTGTTGGACTTGCCCCCTGCTAGTGGCCTGTTCAGGGTGAGGCACTAAAGGCTAGAAAGCGGTACTGGAGTTCATTACTTATGGAGACTCTACTGCCGTGGCCATCCCCATGAGGGAGTTCCTGTTGGGAGCAGGAGTCAAAGATAGAAAGAGACAGTTTTTGCTTTATTTCTATCTCTCTATCTATATCTGTGAAGCCTGTTCCCTCCAGGAACTCCCTCAAGGTGGTGGCCACAACGAGAGAGTTTAGTTTCTTTGTCTTAATAATTTCATTATTTATCATTCTATTACATTTTATGGTAAATTACAGGCACCATAAGTGTAATATGAACATGATTATACATGTATGTACATTCAAAAATAAGAATCACCATGTCAACAGGTCCTCATGCTATTACAATACCTGACCATGGCTGATCTCATAAGGAAGTAATATTTTCTTTGATTATACAATTTTTTCATACTTGACTACCGTTTCCAGCACTAGTGGGGTAGCACCAGGAACTGACGAGGAAAGGCCACATCTGCTCACATCCATTCTCTAGCTTTAATGGGTAATGCACCAAAACCACATCTCTCTATCCATAATGCTATACAATGCTATTTTCTATTTTTGTTTAGTTTTTTAGTCATAATAATTGTTCTGAATATTGTTTTATTACATTCTGCAGTAAATCACAGGAAAAATAACCCAAATGTGTAAGCATTTGTAAATATGTATACCGATACCACTTACAAGGTACCCAAAAGACACAGCATCTGTCAGCAATGATAATTTCCCGTAATATAGAAATACTGCTGAACTAGATCAGTTTTTCATGAGAGTATCTGAACTATAGATTGCTGGATTAAATACATTTAACTGTACTTGTGAGACTCTAGTCTCCTATGATATTCCTTTCCGTATGGTGCAGTTTATGAGCAGCCAGCCAAAGACTTAATGGTAGGGAATATGCAATGAGTGGACAAAAAAGGGGACAACATAACCCTCTGTCTATGGGTCAGAAATTTATTTCCCAGCCAAGGTCAATGCATGATCCATGTTGTTAGAGTGCCATATTGTGGGAACTTATAAAGACTGTTAATGACTCTATGAAGTGCACTAGTAATTCCCGACTCCAATAAGCAAGTGTGAGTTTGTCTGGCTGTAAAAAGACCCAACTTCACTCCTGACCATGTGTCTGGCTGCTATCCCCAGCTGACTCAGCTGCTGCTTCTTTTCAGTTACACCTTAGCTGGGGACTGAAGTGGCCAAGCAACTGCAAGTCCCTACTTCATGTCAAACTCAAGGTAGACAATTACTGTGTTACATGCTTTGTGTAGTGCTACCTGGCCTTCGTTCATGATCCATGCGTACCCCTGAGTGTCAGCTCAACACCTCCCTCCCTGACTGGTTACGTTCATGAGCGCAAACTGCGTGTCCTGTCTGAACCACCACAGATAATTACAGCAGCCGTGACATCACCATGTCAACTGATGGAGAAGAGTTCCTCCATCATCAGCTCCATGCTTGCCATATTTTGGTGCTTGAACATGAGGACCCTCAGACTGACCACAGACAATTTGATTGGAATTAGGAAGTTTTAGACTGTGTTGGGCTTAATAAACTGGGGCACTCATGAACAGCCTAGTGTTACTATACAATTCAGTGAGTTTTGGGCTCTTCTAGATTGTCCCAGATATGTGTAGTGTTTTCAATGATTTCATTGATTCCAGTCTAGGAAATCAGCCAAGAAACAGTTAAGTATAACAACTGTTGTAATGTACACAGACTAAAGAATACACTGCCATACCTCTAATCAAGGAAGGGTCCTTGAGGTAACTTGTCCATGGAACCCACAGGCCCTGGTATCCAGGAACAGCTTATGAGTAAGTCAGCCAGAAAGCATAAGGAGGGAGCACTTTAACATGAAAAAGAGAAGAAGCAGCATGAGGAAAATGAGCAGCAGCATGAGGAGAGAGCACTTCAACATAAGAAAATGAAGAAGCAAGGTCAACCTGAAATAGCTATAACCAAAGAGGATAGCAATGCCACAAAGGACCTCTTGAAGACTAGACTAAGATAACCCATTCTTAAGAGCGATTTCACCAAAGACCTTAAAACCCAACAGAGCATGAGAAGATCCTAAAATTGCATAACTTTAACTTATCAACTACAAGAATAACTTGGAAGCCTACTTTCATCACTCTGAAAGAATAGCCACGAATACCAGTACAGCAATATTAAGTTATATTTTCTATTGCTACTGGTACAGCGATAGGAATCTATAACCATTTGAAGGACAGAGGTTTTGCAATACAGTCAAGAAGGCCCTAACTGGAGCTTTTGATCTTATAAAGGATAAAGATATGTGGAGATATTCCTCAGTGGCGTCAGGATCTCATGTTTAACCCCCCCTCTCTCGGCTTCCCTCCCTCACTTTTCTCCCTCATTTCTAGCTTCCTCTCTGGCTCATCTATCTCAATGGTTGTTAATGGATCAGCCACTCCCCCTTCTCCATCAACAGTGGTGTCCCTCAAGGTTCTGTCCAGTGGTGTCCCTCAAGGTTCTGTCCTGTCCCCTACACTTTTTCTCCTTTTTATCTACAATATCCTTTCTCCTACAAATAACCAAATGCACCCATATGCTGATGACTCAACACTGCATTCCTCTGCATCCTTCAAATCTGCTCATTCTTCCTTCACTCAATCTGCATCCTGTCTTGACACAACTTCCTCTATGAACTCAGACTTGGGCATGATATCTCACTGGGGTAGACAAAATCTGGTTAAGTTAATGCCTCCAAGACCCAGTTCCTGCCCATCTCTCTAAAAAAAAATTCCTCAAAACTTTTCTCTCTCCTCAGACAGATTTGTAATTCCACCTGTTGACTCAATGAACATGCTTGGTATTACAGTAATATCAAAACTATCTTAAAACCTCACATTACAAAAACATTTAAGTCTTCCTCTAAGTAACGGTGAGTCTTGTTTAGGTTTCGATATCCATTTTCTTCTAAACAGTTGCTCTGTTTATGCAAAGGACTGATCATTCCTTGTATGGAGTACTGCTATCACATCTGGGGTGGTTCTAGCTCTGCAACCTTACTTGAAAGAGCTGAGTCAAAAGTGGTTCAAAATATTTAAATTTCCCAGGCTAACTTCAAAACTTGACCACTTGCCCTATTCACAATGTTGGTTCACTTTCGTTCTTCTATAGGTATTACTTTGGTTTCTGCTCCAAAAAGAAAAGGCTACTGCTGTGTAATCACCATGATTACCATATTGCCATTGGTAAATTAAGGGTGGTCAATTATGATAACTGAGTCTTTCCCTATACCTCAGAGCTTTAGAACTCTCTAATCTCTCATGATTTTCCAAATAATTATGATTTAACACTTCTTAAAAGTATAACAGGTTCCCCCAAAAATCGTAAATACTTTTCCTCATCTCTTCTTTTTCCCTTTCATTAACCTCTTTATACTTCAAGGCTCAGCCTTGATGTGGACTTTTGTCCATGACTGGAACCACCAACATAAAAGAAAGACATAAATTTGATTTATTTCAAGATGTGGCATAGTCTGGATGGAACTGCAGTATATGCTGAGGAATTGTTAGATCTGGTCTTGAGAACCCAGTTCATCAAGAATTCTCCTGCCAACTTATTAACATACTTGAAGTAGTTAAAGGTCAAAACTCTGAAGGATATGGGCATAGAAGTCATGCATGGCTCAGTGTGTATGGGTACCCTTCCTCAGCACTCATATAAGAAGTAAGCTACTAGTTTCTACACATAGGTGACCTCTGCTCCTCAGCCAATTGTCCCACCAAACCTCAGCCATCTCTCAGCCCAGTTCAAAGACATAGAAAATTCAAAAGAAACAAATTCACTGACATTCGTTACTCTCAAAAAGTTAAACAGATCAGTAGCACAAACTGGATGACAGTCAAAGGGAAACACTACCCTCAGTAAGCTGCTGGTCCACCTGAGGATGATCAACTGTGTACAGATTCTAATAACAGTCTTATTTTACAGATTCTAATGACATTCTCATATCAGAAAATGGCAAGTTCAAGCACAAACAATAGAATTGATCAAGACAGACACACCATAGAATGCCTCACTGTTAGGCAACTTCACTGCTATGGTCTTCATTAGAGACAGCAGACCAAGGGAAGAGTGAGAGATAAGCAAAGAATATAGTCAGAGGATAAAAAACTGATTATATCAAATGAAGTAAGAGAAGAAAACAGCTTCACCAGTGCCACATGGAGCCTGGAAATGTTAAGTGATGGAAATGTCAGACTAAAAGCAAAGAATACATATGTTGATGGACTACTGGTAAATGGTAAAGAACTACAATTCAAGAATCATATGAGGCAAAATGCACCTGATATTGATCGTGTCGTGGAGATAAAAGTAATTAGATACAATTCATCTTTTCTGTCAAGGGGTATACATGGGAGCCAGGAAAGAAAGAGAAGACAAAGGAGGAGAAGGGTTTGCCCTCTCAATTAAAGACAGGCTTAAGTTTCAGGAAATACAAGGAGATGGCCCATTCAAACTATATAAAATGGGGAGGTGAACATGGTAAAGAAATGCATAGTTGAGTAGATAACAAACAGCTCTTCAAAGAATCTTGATGAGCAAGAACAAATATAAAATCACAAGGTAACAATCAGGATGGTATATACAGTAGTAAAATAAGCACTCTCAAAGATGGTAATGGAGGATTTCATTTACAAAAAGACAGGCTAGGCCAGACACAAGTTCTTAAGAGTGTATACAAGATAATTTCCAAAAGTTGTATGTCAATGAACACAGCAGGAAGAGAGGAACTGATGCACTATCACTACCAGACCTTATCTTCGCACATAGTTTCATGAAAATTGAGAATATTATATAAGATGCACAATCTGGAAAAAATCACCATATGATGCTTCAGTCTGATCATGTGGTAAAAGAAAATGTAAAAATTGAAATGAGGCCAGATTCAAACAAGAGATATATAACTGTGGAAACTACACAGAACCAAGCATTCTCTATGGTAACTGGAAAATGGAGTTCAGAAGCCAGGAACCATTGAGGAAGAGGATCCTGTTTAATTTACAATGATGTAGGACACTAGGCACCTTTGGTCTCAAATACAGGAAAGCTGAGAAACAAGGAAAGAGTCAATAAAAGATATCAAGAAGAAAGAAACTTTATGATGTGCTCTAGGAATGATATAGATAGTACTTCATCAAGCCAGCATTTATAAGGAATAAGAGAGCAAGAAATGAGTGTACAAGGATAAGAGAGAAGGAACTGAGAAACAAATAAATATTGCAAACAAGCCAGGGGATAATCAAAAACATTTCCACAAGTTCATCATGAGTAAATTGTCAGTAAAAGAGCAGCTAATGAGGCTCAAAGATTCCAATGGATGAATCATAGAGTATGATGTAGGGATATGCAAGGACCTGAACGGAAAGTGTCTTCACAACAAAAGATGAGTTCTATTACACTTGGAAACCACCTAAAGTCTTATGCAAGATGTTGCTATTGGAAAGTAAAGTGCCAAGGGAGTGCAAGAGAATGAAATGTCATACCTATCCACAAGAAAGGAAAGCAGAAAGATGCACAGAACTAAAGAACAGTCTCCCTGATGAGCATGGTCTGTAAAGTATTGGAAAAGATGATTGGAAAGCAAAAGGATATAATGAAAGGAGAAAGATATCATGAAAAATAAAAAAACAATGTATGAACAGAAGAAGAGAATGGAAGAAAAACCTGAGGTTTGCAACGAGTTAAGATAAAGTAGAGCACTTTGAAGAAAAAATAAGAAATGCAAATAATGGAGTCATATGACTGAGAACAAAGACTAAAAGAAGAAAAAATAGCTCAAAAAATGACTTAAATCCTAAAAGTCCAATTTGCTTTTATGAGCAAAAAAGAACAAAAAGTCAAGAGACTGGACCACTCATGGAAGGTGAAAGTTATGTAAATAGCCCCCAAAGAATCTGTCAGATGTTAATTAACCACTATAACTTAGCATTTAGTACAAGAGAGAATAATGACACTGATAAGATATAATTACTTGCTATGACATGCACACACTTACTGACACAAACTTATCAGAGAGACACAAATAAAACAGTAAATAAAGTTGTACAAAACTCAGCATCAGGGCCAGGGAAATTCCATTAATCTTTCTAAACAAAAGACAAAAGAACTATGGTCAAACCTCTTACAATGCTGCTGTGACAAAGCATAAACCAAACAGGCATAGCAGATATAAACAAAACGGCATATGTAACACCTATACACAGGAGGAATGAAACTATTGCTGAAACATGACAAACCAGTCAGCCTAACTTTGCATATATCTGAAGTACTTGAAACAATGAATAAAAGACATAAGAATAAATTTTTTCAAGCAAAGTCATAAAATGAAGGAGAGCACAAATCTGTTCCTGGTAAAATCATGCAGACACAACTACTAGCTTATTATGATGACAAATATGAAACTCTGATATATGGGAAAAGAATTATCCTGTTTTTCTTCATTATACAAAAGTGAATGATGAAGTGATACCAGAAAAAGTGGCAAGACAAAATATAAAGGGAAAATAAGAAAATGGATCAAAGAATTTCAAACCAATGGCAAGTTGAAAGCAGTTGCACTGAGAAACATGTCCAAGGAAGATATACTTCAGTGGTACTGCATGGAAAGGTTCTTGTCTCAATACACTTTGTAATCATGATCTTAGACATACATACAGAAGCAAGAGAGAGTGCAGCTATGCATACAGCAGATAACATAACAGTAAGTAAAGCAAATGAAAGTACAGATGATCAAGATAAACTATAAAACGATTTTGATACTATCTACAAATGGGCGTATGAGAACATAATAGAGTTTAATAAAGAGAAATACGAACAAATAAGTGACAGGGCAACTGTCATCACTGTGGCACCTACATACAGAGGCCCTACAGAAAAAATATAGAGAGTGAAGTAAATGTCAAATATTTGGGAATTATTGTAAGTGAACAGCTTAAGCTTATAGAACACATTGACAAGATAGTGCTTTCAATCTAAATTATGAGTGAAACGATTCTGAGAACATCTGCAACAAGAGACAGAATGTGAATGAGACAATACAGAAACACTTTACAAATAAAATCTATAAACCAGAGCAGGAGTAGCAGCCAAGAAAAATAAAGCAAAACAGACAAGCAAAACACATAAAACAGGTAAAGGAAAGAGGAGAGGCAGTCAAGAAAAATGACATTCAACACACCAATCAACTAGTTAGTCCTACACAACAGCCCTGCTGTCATGGCAAAAGCTAGTCAGAGGTACTTAAAGACAATATTTGTAAGACCTTAGTACCCAAATGAAAGTACCAACAAAGAGTTTTGGACACTGTTGAATGAATGTAGCTGTATGAAAATCTGACCCCTATTTTCTTGTTGTAATTTTTCATGTGTATGGATGATGTATAAATGTTAAACCATATGCATACGTTTCTCTTAAACCCAACTTCCCGAACTGTCATGGCATGTGCTGAAGGGATCCCAGATAAGTCACAGATGATGCTTTATAATCCTTTAGAGGGAGGGATATGTAATTAAGTTTACATATAGGTATGGGACACAGATTTAAATGCAGAAATATTTAAAGAATCCTCATTAATGATGTAAAGTAGGCATTCCCATTCCCATGCTTGAAGAACTATAATATGATACCAAAGACCTTGGAAAAGTGGTGAGAGCATAGACAACAGCAGCATGCTTTTTTCTTCACTTAAATAAATCATTCAAGTTTCTTAAATTTCTTGTATCAATTCCAAATGCAAAATGTTTTCTCAGAATTCTAGTCCACACTAACATATCTTTACAATATTTTATTTCCCCGTTTCACCTAACTGAAAATAAAGTTTTCCTTCACTCCATGTTCATCCATGATTCCTTTCCCTTTTGTCATTCCCTCCATCTAGTAGTTACAAATCCATTCACCTGAACTCACCATAAGCAACACAAAACATGCATTTTCCATTTCAAAATTTATGCTTTTTTTTCCTATATGATCACCATTTCCTAAGTTAGCAAGGTAGTGCCAGGAATAGACAAGAAAGGCCACATCCTTTCTCTAACTGTCATGCATTGAAACCACAGCTCCCTATCCACATCCAGGCCCCACAGACCTTTCCATGGTTTAAACTGGATGCTTCACATGCCCTGGTTCAGTCCACTGACAGCATGTTGACCTCAGTATACTACATATATATACAAAATTTTAATTCACTCTATCCCGTGCATGTCTTTTACCCTCCTGCATGTTCAGGCCCTGACTGCTCAAAATCTTTTTCACTCCATCCTTCCAACTCCAATTTTGTCTCCCTATTCTCCTTGTTCCCTTCACTACTGAGACATATATCCTCTTTCTCAACCTTTCCTCACTCATTCTCTCCATATGTCGAAACCAATTCAACAAATCCTCTTCTGGTCTCTTAACCACACTCTCTTTATTACAACAAACCTCTCTTACCCTTTCATTACTTAATCAAACCACTCACACCACATATTGTCTGTAAACATTTCATTTCCACAACATGCACCCTCCTCAGCACAGCCTTATCTATAGCCTATGCCTCACATCCATTTAATATTGTTGGGACTACTATTCCTTTAAACATACCCATTTTTGCCCTCTCTGATAATGTTCTCTCCACACATTCTTCAGTGCTCCCAGAACCTTCATCCCTCCCCCACCCTAGGACTCACTTCTGCTACCATGGTTTTAATTCCTTCCATGTCCACTCCCAGATATCTAAAACACTTCACTTCCTCCAAATTTTCTCTACTCAAACTCACACCCCAAC
>JAUUDW010165093.1:0-13745 GCA_032361385.1 Panulirus guttatus | reverse complement strand
CTAGCAGTGCCAACTCGTCCTTCGGCTGCAGTGCCAAACTCATCCTTCGGCAGCTTTGGCAACTCCTCCTTCGGCAGCAGTGGCAACTCCTTCTTCGGCAGCAGTGCCAACTCTTCCTTCAGTTGCAGTTCCAACTCCTTCTTCACTACCTCACTAACCATTCTATCTACAAACGCAGCTTTTCTCTATTTCCTAGATGCATTACTGCTCTTCATAATTTGTTCTTCTCCCCTAAAGGTATTCTCACCCTCATGGCCTTTAATCCTCCTAAAAGTGTCTCTGATACCATCATCTCAAATCAGTTCTCTATATAGCTCTATTCACATCTTACAACCAATCTCCTCGGCTTGTATAATATGCCCTCACTTTTCACACTGATCTTCTGCACCTTCCTTTAATACCTCCTTCAAAAATAATTTGCTGTTCTTTAGATTTTCATTCATTTTTTTTCAAAGATCCTCATTGGCTTTCCTTTTATTCATATAACCTCTGAGTGCATACTGAGAACCTTACCTTACAAGATTTTCCATTTACAAATCAGGATGCTGTATGTTTCTTTCAAGTGTGTTCCTGGGCAGATTCAGTTTGCAGCTCAACAATTTCTCCCATCCTATAGGATCTCGGTTAACAACAATAATGCAACTGTGTTGTCATGAGTTTCACTTATTTTGAGGAATCACAAAATTCAGCCTACCACCTTCCTCAAGAAGGCAATAGTTGCCCTGTTAACTTCACTCAAGGTAAAGTCATAAACATGATTATTACTTCTCTGATAATATGATGTTAGTGTCCTATACACATTAAGTTTTTCTATTTCTTTTCACCTAAAGTAAAACAAGTAAGATCTGTCTCCATCAAACTACATATAATTTTCAATGTTACATTACAAGTTTTGATAGGTGTTCATTTGTAGTGTCTTAACGTTTTCTGTGGAGGTTTTCACATTTATTCTGATCCCATTTGTGCATATGACAATTATGATAATCATAAACACTTGTGATGCAGGTACAATTCCTTAGGAACAGATCTTTTCACATGTCAGCACCAGGAAGAGTTAGGGTTAAAAGTATAATAACGTTTGTTTCATGAAAATGTTTACTCATTTTTGAGTATTTTCATCACAACCTATTCTTAAATCGCCAAATATTTACACAAAGTGCCTTCCCTGAACAGAAAGACCTAAACAATGAACATATCAACACAAATCTTTTATTTACTAAGGGAATATTATTTCCAAATCTTTAGGGCAAATTTCTTTTTAGGAATAAATTGCTTTTGATGAGAATGAAGTCATCATCTCTGTGACAAACTTTTGCATCAAAAATACCAGTGAAAACTCACATTTGAAATGCCATCACTACTGGAGCTTGATCATTGGATTCCAATAGGTTTGCAGGATATACAGCACGTGAAAGGCTTTATTCCTCAATAATACCAATTTGGAAATCATTTATAAGCCTAAAATTACATGTCATAATTGTCTAATCAAAAGTAAAACACTATTCAAATCAATTCAAATAATCAAACTCTACCATGCTAAATAAAGATCTACAAACCAAGTGCTACAACAGCTTCTAGTTCAGATTATCATGCATATCCTCAAATGTATATGCTCTGTATATAACACAAGCATTATAACTTTGTAGGTAGTTGCTAGTAGGTAGCCAACGACCAGGGAGGTATATTACCAGTACTACCCGCCTGGGTATTAGGAGGGTTAGAGACATCTGCTTAGTGAGCCAGCACTTTAATGGATGTCAAGTTGTTCTCCTCTGACCCAGGTAGCTGTCTTTTCTTTCTGCCTCACTAAACTGGCATTCTGTCCACAAACATGCAATCTTACCTTGTTATATCCAACACTTGACAACACTTAACTCACGCAGCTCATTCTTCGTAACTCTAGATTTTCCTGTGGTGAGCATTATGTGCTAGCCTTGCCTTTTGGCAAAATGGTAAGAGCAGTAGATAGAAGTAGTAGGTAGAAACATTTAGGCAGAAACATTGGGTAGAAGTAGTAGGTTGGAGCATTAGATAGTAGAAGTCATTAGGAACACTGGGTAGAAGCCTCTGCAAACACTGCACTAGACTTGCCCTCTGCCAGTGGCCTGTTAAGGGTGAGGCAATAGAGACTAAGAAGTGGTACTGGAGTTCTTTAGTTATGGAGACTGTTGATGTGGCCACCCCTTTGAGGGAGTTCCAATTGAATGGGCATCAGAGATATAGGTAAATAGATAGTATCATAACTTGTAATGGACTTTAGTGGCATAGAGGTTAGCAATCCTGACCGTGATGCATTCACAGGCTGCCCAGGGTGGATCACATAGGTTTGAATCCTGTTTGTGGCAGTCGGTCTACAGTCAACCAAGCTATTCATCCACCCCTAGGGGTTGGTCGATAAAATGGGTACCTTCCTCAGGTTAGGGAATATATATTTTTGTTCAGGCACTGACACTTCAAAGCCTATAACTCCATCCTTCCATTATGGTCTTGGTCTCCCCCTTCCCCTTGCTCCCTCCACACATGAGACATGTTTTCTTAGTCAGTCTCTCTCTTCATTTATCCTTTTCATATGTCCAAACCACTTAACCTCTCAATCATTCTCTGCTTACTATAACACCTCTCTCTTACAATGTCATTCCGTATATAATCAACCCTACTCAAATCAAATACTGTCCTCAGGCATTTCATTTTCGGCACATCCACCCTCTTCTATTCATTTGTGTTCAGGGATCCACATTTGCACCCATACAACACTGTTAAGACTACTATACCATCAAACACCCATCTTTGCCCTCAAAGACAGCAACCTCTCTTTTCACACACTCCTCAGTACAACCTGGACTCTTGCCCCTTCATCTAACCCATGGCTCGCATCAGCTCCCATAGTTCCAGGCACTGCCATGTCCACTCTCAGATATATAAAGCATCCTGCTTCCTCCAGTTTTTCCCTACTCAAACTCACACACAAACCAACCTGTCTTACCCTCCTGCTAAACCTCTTAACTGTACTTTTCTTCCCATTAACTCAACCCTCTTCCCACACTCTCCTAAATTCAGCCACCACCTTCTGTAATTTCTCACACAAGTATGCCACAAGAGTTGTTTCATCAGCAAACAGCAGCTGACTCATCTCCCAGGCCCTACCAACCTCTGGATCCTGTAGACCTGCCCCTTTTCCAAAACTTTATCATTTAACTTCTCTCAACCTCTCCATGAGCAGATTAAATAACCATTGTGATTTTGCACATCCTTGATGCAAACCCACCTTCCCTTCTGTTGGAAACACTCAACTTCCTTCCCTTCTACTTATACACATACACCTTACTCTCTTGATAAACACTTCTCATTGCAACTGAAACGTTCTTTACAACACCTTACATTCACAGCACCTTCCACAAGGCATCTCCATCAACCCTTTCATTCACTTTTTCCAGGTCTGTAAATGGCATATACAAATCCCTCTATTTCTCCAGGTATTTCTTACACAAATTTTTCATAGCACACATCCTGTCCACACATCCTCTACCACTCTTACAACCTCATTGGTACTCCCCAGTCTGATGATCTGTGGATGCCACCATTATCTCGATTACCACTTTCCCAAACAGCTTACCAGGTATACTCAACAAACTTGTATCTGTGTAATATGTGCAACCACTTTTATTCCATCTTTGTCAGTCTCTCCTTGCTTATCTTTTCCAGGTGCCCATTCCTTTCCACCACACCTTGCTGTGCTATTTCAGAACTTCTGCATTTGGGCCCCACTGCTTACATCTGTACAGCAGTGCCATGATTGCTATACTGTCGGGTGTATCCATATTTGCCCTCACAGACATCGACATCTCTTAACACACATACACTTAGGACTTTTGCCCCCCTCACTCAACCATTGGTTCACTTTAGGTTCCATAGGTTTATCCACTATCATAATCACTCCCAGGTATCTAAAAAAAGAAAGAATAGGAATAAGTTGCAGGTAGGAGCATTAGTTAGAAGCAGTTGGTTGGAACATTAGGTAGGAGCCTCTGTAAACACTGTGCTAGAGTTGACCTCTGCCAGTGGCCTGTTGAGGGTGAGGCACTAAAGGCTAAGAGGCGGGACTGGAGTTCACTAGTTATGGAGACTCTATTGCCATGGCCACCCCCATGAGGGACTTCCAACTTGAACAGGCATCTGAGATATAAACAGACAGATAGATATACAGGCATTCTGTACGTCCTCAGAAACCTCACGCTGAGCCATACACACATGGAAAATCCTGATAAAACAATCAATAACATTATCATCCAATCTCTTGAGAAATTCAACTGCATTCCCATCACCTCAAGCTGTTTTGCCACACTTCATATCATGTAAGGCTTTAACACCTCTTCTCTTTTCACCAAACCATTCGCCATGACTTTCACTATATATACCTTAACTCAGTAATACAAATTTTACCTCAAGAAGCAAAATTAGTGATTTTGTTGAAACATCAAATAGTCCATACAATGAACAGAATCAATACCCCTGAAGTTTTTTAAAATATTTGAATCGTTTAGATTCATTAGGACTCAGCCTTATTTATTTGTGTACAGGACCAAATACTGATATATTTCCACATGCAATAAAGCTAATGAAAATAATAAGATAATTGTTTGGAAACACAGTTCAAAGCACCAGCTAAACATCTAAAATTTATCATATTTGGTTGAAAAAGCATGCAGAATTTTTTCCCCAAGACAAAAGATGTTCCAATTAAAGGCAATGGTGCCCGCATCAAATATGAGCTTGATAGGAAAATTCAAATGTCGCCAGTTTTCAAAGAGGTGCAAGTAGGAAGAACATCAAAAACGAAGCAAATGTTGAATCAGCTAATCCTTAAGTAGCCAATGCTCACAAAATATCTGTGGGACGTAGTGGCCTGTTGGGTGCTCTGTGATCTAGTCAGAGGAGAAGGCTTGCAAGCAGCAAATTCTCGAAAGCAGAAACCAAAGTGTATCTGTAAAAGAGAGTGAAACATGCAGCACAGTGGTGAAGAAAGCTTGACACAGAGGAGTGAGAAAGGGCAAGTTGGTCAGGTCCACTGTATTTCAAAAGGAGGGCACAAAAAGCACCCCTTCCATAGTATATCAAATGCACTTCATACAGGATATATAACTGTATCAGTACTTAGCGCAGCTTCTGCACCTCCTCCACGAAGAATACATTGGAAGTCTGTAAATATCTCAGTTTCCTAAAGGCAGACTTAGCTACTTCTGTGATTGTTTTTAAGTCTGAAGTCATGCCAAGTATTTTGAGAATAAGGAGGTAGTGCAAGAGAACCTGCAAAGAAAATTGCAGCAAGAGAAATTTTAGAGACAAAAATAGGAGGAAACTCGGATTTACAGGTACTGCACTGAGTAAATTACACTACCCAACTGGGAAATGTAATTTATGAACAAAATGGAAGTAGTCAAAAGAAGGTTAACGATAGAGCATGCAAATGAAGAAGGTTGTTATATACAGAAAAAAAGGAAGAGGTTAGAGTTGTCAATCAGCATACATTTTCAAATTAAGCTTATTTAAAAATGGGAGATGACAAAAATGACATAGATGTCTGATCAGTCATTGGAAAATGGTATGATGTAATCAAATTGTAAAACATATCAAGGCCATAAACAATTAAGAATTATGGAACAAAGAAGAAATTTTTTGAGTAGCCCATCTCAAAAAACTCAACTCCATGGTCAGCAAAATCAAGGTTAACTTGACCCTTTTTGACTACATATGATGCTGTTATTTTTCAAAACTAATGCTAAGATACTTTAACCTGCATATTTGACAAAGTGAATTTCATAAACCAACAACGTACATGAAAAACATATCCCTAATCTAAAAGGCTGGATGGTTACATGATAAAACAGCAGATGATGATGGAACTAAAGCTTCAAGAAACTCATCCAACATCCTTTTTATAATCTGCAAAAGGCTCTTTGGTATTCAGCAAAAAGATTATGTTACACACCAAGAAAACAAGATACTGAATTTTTTTATTCATATTTAATGCTTGCAGAGTTGGAGCCATAGGTAACTTTACCTTCCAACAAAAATTACACTACATCGAATAAAATATTATATGACACTGCAACACAAACAAAAGACTCACTAGAATTCTGCAAGTGCTAGCAGAAAAATGGTGGTATTATGCAGGCACTATAAGCCATATTAATAGATGAATAAAAATGTCATAACATTTCAAAACAAGCTTCACTACATATGGGGTAATAATTTCATCACTGATGCTACCAGTACTCACATTATATGCAAACATTAGCCATATAACTACAAAACAAAATATCTACAAAATAATGCAAACAATTATAAAAAACGTTTTCTATTCACACAGCTTTAGTGCAAGACTGGTGACAAGTTGAATCTTCATGAATAGCGTGATCAGTGGCCATGAGTGAAAAACTGTAACTTTTTCATGAATCTTTCAAACATGAGGTTTACTGTTTTACAACACCACTTTTCTCAAAAACACGAATGGTGAGTGAATTCATTCTCAGAAGCACAAATTACCTAATCTGTCATCATCAACTCTACTTTCAATTCCATGGGGTAGATCAGGTGTATACAGCTTGTCAGTTTACCTTCAACCCACATACAACATACTAAATTGAAATACAAACTTCTATGCTAATGTTGCACTTCTTACTTTTTCACTTGCACACTAAAGTGATTTTTCAAGTGAGACCAGAGTCTCCATTCAGATCAACTTCATACATAATATACTTTCATTGCAACTAATCCCTTATTATTCCCTTGGCATCATCTAAAATATCTCTAGACCTAACCAGATCTCTCACTGCATTTATCTGACTCTTATATGGACTAATACTTCTGCTAATCAATGCTAATATTTCAACTGATTATGTACTGGTTCCTGCCCTCATTTTAATTCCAAGCTAACACCTGATTTCACCACTTATCCATTGCTAATGCTATGTTGTTAGTTACAGTAGGGGAAGAAATGAAAAGAATGAAGGTCCACTACACTGGTGTATGTAAGAGAGGGATGCTGAAAAAGTAATATGCTAGACTTTGAATGGAATGGGTCAAAATGTAAGAACAGTTTCCATGGTAAAGAAAAGGAAACTGTGGATGAATCTAAACATTTGGGAGTAAAATCTAGTAGGGATGATAGTGAGGAAGACAAGGTTGAAAATAGTCATGCAAAGGAGGAAATTTGGAAATACATTAAAAGCTCTGATGTTTACAAGGAGTCTGCATGAAAATGTTGTTTGGTTATAAAACCCAAGTGCTTTTAGGTCAGAACAGGTAAAAAAATTAGAGCAGCGAGATGGATAAATTGTGTATCAAAGTTAGAATTAGAACAAAAGTTAGAAAGAAGAATGGTTTTGTGAGAAAGGCTTATCTGTGAAGGAGTCGATAACAAGGCACAAGGATGAAAGATTTTTAGGACAATATGGTCAAGCAGACAATACAGTCTGCAAAAACACCTTGTCTGCCTCTCCATACATTTTTAAAGGTGATGTCACACTTACATTATTATTTTTTCATCTCTTTTTTGACCTTGATTACCATCTGCAGACCTTTGGGCTTGGAATCGGCAAGATTCCTGAACTATTCTAAGCATATGTTTTGGGTCCATATGGCCTTGATCTCCTGAAAGTGGCAAGGCAATAATGAGGTGTTGCAGGAAGCAGCACCTGATTGTGCATTCTGAGTGATCAGTATGTCTAGAAGTCTTGTGTGTACCAATATTTTCTTGCTTCCAGAGGAAAATTTGGGCATTCTCCTCCTTAGAAAGGTAAGAGTCAACCAGCTTGAAGCAGATATGGAAGAAATACAGTGACCAGAAACGAAATTCCCAAAATGAAGTGGAAGCCCCCAAAATATAGAAAGAACACTGTTCCTTAAAGATAGCCTGAGGTACACTGAAGTGGGATGCTAGTGCTCACACCATTAGAAACACATGTTCAGCATCCGTATGGACGATGATTTCATCCAGAAAGCGTCATATGTTTTCTCCACAGTAACCTCAGCCATGTTTGCATTTGTAAATATATGAGGGGGGTGGACAATTTTTTTTGCAAACACTACATTGGTAAAGAAGGTGCTAGTAGTGTTAAAGGTACAAAGCAGAGAGGTCGACTGCTGAAGAGATTAATATATGCATGAAAAAATAATTATACCATGGGAAATGGCAAATGTGTATGAAAAAATAATCAGATGAAAATGCTGGAAGCATGACTAGGGATTGGGTACAACTGAAGCATCTTGTGTATTGAGGTTGTGTGTACAGTGATAAAATAAGAAGCACTTTACAAGTGGAGAAGTCAGTGTCTTACTTTAACACACCAGGCATGGGCTGAGGATGTGTGAGTATTTTGCATAGGCTGCATGTACCTGATCCATTCTAAGGAATTGGGAATGAAGTAATGATGATAAACAGGTACACAGATAGAAAAGATGGTAAATTTCCTTGCAACTGAGCATGCACTACTTTACTTTCATGCTTTCTCCTTTATCTGAAAACATAATAAAATAAACCTTAAATAACTGGAGAAAACTGAACAACATACTGAGACAAATCTTAATAAAAAACAAACCTCATCTGTAGCTCCAGCATTCACAGATGACTCCACTTCCCGCTTAAGCTTCTTGGCATTCTTCTCAAAATCTCGATTCACTCGATTCCAATCCACCTATGAAAAAGTAAAAAGATAGCAAGCTGTTACCATATCTGTGACAAACTCCAATCTCTGACATAACTGGGAATTATCCTCATACTTTCCCCTTACATACTGAAACCATTATCTTTATCACATGGCTCATGTGTTAGACAAACCAGTTAGAGGACAATACAGAAACTGGGAAATTAGATATTGGTATATATGTAAAGCTTTATGTATGATGACAGTATACCATACATAAGATACTCTTTTTGAATGCAGAACAACTAACCATCCTGCAGCACCTTTAAAGAAGCAAAGGAGGAAGCAATTAGACTTCAGCACAGAAGAAAGACAACAATGCTTTTAACCTGCATTCAGGGTGATGGGAGAAGAGAGCAACCAGTTAAGAGAATTCCACCTAAATCTCTAGTCTTCTTTTGTGAGACTGTGAGGTTACTGAAGCAAAACTCAGATCACCAACAACCTTCAACTGTGGATCATATGGGATGTGCAAGCAGGCAGTTTCAGTTGCTTGTATAGTATAAGCAACATAAAAAAAAGAGAAACCTTCAATGGAGTGCCACAAATATGAAAAATTTCATTGGATTATTTACACACAAACACATGCAGTTATCCAGCTTACAAGTTCTAATAGCCCCACTTTGAACAAATGCCATCTAAGTTCCAGCAAAATGGATAACCCTCACACCTCATCATGGACCTGAAAAAGGAAGGAGAAAAAAGAGTGGAGGTCTTAATTAGGCAGACATATTCTATCATTTATCTATCTATATATCTGCTGCCTATTCCAATCTGAAACTCCCTCAAGGGGATGGCCAAGCCAACAGTCTCCATAACTAGAGAACTCTAGTGATGCTTCTTATCCTTTAGTGCTTCACCCTTAATAGGCCACTGGCAGAGGGCAAGCCTAGCTCAGTATTTGCAGAGGCTCCGACCTAATGTTCCTACTGACTGCTACTACATAATGCTCCTGCCTAATGTTCCTACCGACTACTGTTACCTACTGTTTTTACCTAATGCTCCCACCTACTAATTCCATCTGTTGCTCCTACTATTGTGCTAAAAGGCATGGCTAGCACATAGCGCTTACCACAAGAATATCTAGAGTTACGAAGGATGAGCTGTGTGAGTAAGTGTTGTAAAGTATTATGTATGACAAGGAGAGACTGTATGTTTGTGGACAGAATGCTGATAGTCATGTTTGTGAACAGAATGCTGGTAGTCCATATGTGGGTGTGGCAGAAAGAAAAGACAGCTACCTGGGTCAGAGAAGTGCAACTTGACAACCACTGAAGTAATGACTCACTATACAGCCATCACTAACCCTCCCGATACCCAGGCGGGTATTACTGGTAATATACCCCCCTGGTTGTTGGCTGCCTACCAACTACTACCTACATATTCTGTCAGGAGAAAATATGCTAATTATCTAGAAGCTGGTTTTCCTAAAAGATAACATGGTGTCATGACTATATGTTCGTATTTCAATGATACGAAAAAGAACAGTGTGGAGAAGGAGGAAGATACAAAAATCTCATCACGCATGCATCTAGCAGGCAGAGTTAACATCCTTCTGAGCTTAACACAGTAACATAAGATTAACTAACTCACCTCTTAACAAAAACAATACTAGTATAATACCAGGTATTCCTAGATATCATAATGAAGGTCAAGAAGTAAAAGTTCCTACACAATTACATTTTGTGTGAATTATGACCAATAAAGGTGGCAACATTAAAGGTAAAGTTAAGAGAATAGACACACACAGGAGAAAAGATGAAGTTGTTCTGACAGCTTCAATAAATGGAAAGTAATTAAGCATGAAAAGTAAAGAAAAGCAATAATTGTAGAATATTTGTCCCAACCCATGAGTACGGATATGAAACCTTAACTCACTTGGGTAAAGACAGGTTGAAAATGGCAGCAGCATATTTGGGTACCATGAGTAGTATAGTAGGAATCAGGATCATAAACAGAGTAAAGAATGAGTGTGAGGATAATATATGGCATGGAAAATCTCAAGAAAGCTACATGAATGAAGCCATTTTAGATGATATGGGTTAGTACAGCACAGGGTATACAGGAGAGTGGTAAATAAGATCTATGATACTCTGGCTGAAGGTACAAAAAGAAGTATGTGGAAGAGTGTTCACTTCAGCTCAATGGAGATCAGAGGCTGCATGACTGATGTACCCCATACTAAATGGAAGCGGAGTAAAGGAGGGCAGACACACAGACAGGGTGATAAATGGAAGATTAAGGGAAAGAATGATTGTGAGAATGAACTTTTTCAAACAAACTACCTATATCAATAAGGATATTGAAGAAAAGATATTTCATGTACTGCTTCCCTATCTAGCTCAAAATTTACCATGTAACCTACACAGTTAACTAATGACATAGCAAAGAAATCTATTTCTCAGTTTGTGATCAGCAAATAATACAGTATTGCAGTTTATGTTATGATTGTCTCTTCTCTACTGAAAATAATCGATCCTCAAGTCTTGTACTACCATTTAAAGATAAAATGGCACATCTAATTCAGCTGCATATGCAGGGCACAACACAAATTCTGCCTGACTGGCAGAATTTTAAACTAATGGGACAGACCAAGTTGGAGATATTTCTTCATAAGCCTGAGTCTACTAGCTAGTTTTTACAATACAAGACATGATCCATGGTTAAGTGATAATGAGGCTGCAGTTACAATACATTCTTTACACAAGTAACTCCAGCAGACTGTAGCAAAGCATGACCTGATTTCATATTCCAGTCTAAAATGTAATAAGCTAGGAATCCAATGTATGTAAACAATAAGTCCTGCCAACATTACATGTTTAACCTTTCTTAATTATGACTTTCAAACCTGCTTAACAAAAAGTCCATCTTTTTTACACTAACTCAGGACAACTGACTAGTCACAATTGTCAATGGCAGTTTTTGAGCATTTAGCTGGCATTTACGCCTAATGTTGA
The DNA here is from genome assembly GCA_032361385.1 of Panulirus guttatus. Classification (NCBI taxonomy): domain Eukaryota; kingdom Metazoa; phylum Arthropoda; class Malacostraca; order Decapoda; family Palinuridae; genus Panulirus; species Panulirus guttatus. The sequence goes on along the minus strand of JAUUDW010165093.1, from coordinate 2,086 downwards.
CTACATTTTGGGAAAATAATGAATATTAATGTGCTTCTGAGAACTAAGCCTGGGAGTCAAGAAAAAGACAGCTGCTGAGTAGTCCTGACTATTCAAGTACATAGCTTTCCTTTGCCAGGGTCCTGCTACTCATTGTGAACAGGGTTGCAAAAAGCTGATGTCTTTTAAGTTCTGTAGATTGCAGAAAAAGGATGCCATCTCTTGATTGTGTATAATAAACCGAAATGAAATTCCTCATATTTCAGGGTGTAACACTCAATAAAAAAGCAAATAATACAAGTAACACTGTCCTAAAAGTTCTTAAAAACTGAAAAATGAGAAACTAGAGTATGAACATGGAAACTAACTGTTCAGACAACAGATACCAGTTGTTTACAGTTGAGGGACAATGATGATTCTGTCATACCATAGTATGATTGCAAAATTTTTGCAGCCAAAGACTAGCCTACATTCTAATTTCTAAAATTTTGGATTCAAGCTGCTGAAATGAATTATAAGTTTATGGTGCAGTTTGTAGGATGGAGATAATAACTGTGAAGTGCATATATAAGGGGTGTCAGTGATATGAAAAGACATGGAGTAAGGTGTCACAAAATGGGTTAAGAGACATACCCTGAAGTGCTCTGGTCATTTGGGAACAATGCATGATGAGTGGTACAGAAAGTATACAGCACAGAGGCAGAATGTAACAGAGTGAAAGGAAGACAACTGGCAACCTGTGGGGGGAAAGTGAGAGAATATATCTTGGTCCAAAGACCAAGCTACTGGGTACATCAGTAGAAACCCCAACCTATTTCAAGGAGGCTCCTCTCACATGTGTTGTCTGTTCTCTTTTGGTAAGATAATTCTCCATCCACCATAGAAATTTCCTCCTTTACCCTGCCTGAAAATCCATCTTTTTTACCAGCGTCCCATGTGGAACTGTGCCAAATGATTTCTCACGTCCAGGAACACAGAATCCATATAAACATCTCACTTGTCTAAATTGGGACTTTCTCATACACAAGATTTGTATTTTGTATGTTTGGTATACAAAGTGTTCTTACAGCTCTTGTAAAGAACACTATTACTTTATATTCATGTACATTTACAAGTTATGTTTTCTCCTGAACATAACAAGGAGGATAAAATGTGCATATCTGATTCACTGTAAAGTGATTCCTAAGTTTAAAATTGGGTCAAATGAAAGTAGAAAAGGGGCATATATTCAGTTAGTCTAATTACTTGCTTCAGGCTATAATAACAGGATGTAGCAGAGTTTTATGGGCATTATCCTACATGATAAAGCAATTAATTTGGTGTAGGCAGATCTAAGACAATTATGTAAAGAAAGATGAATGAATATCCCACCTTTCTGATATTTTCTGTAGCATGGTCACATGTAATTTTTGCTTCTGTGATCAACGTTTGGGTAATCAAAAACTGGATGGTGTTATTAACATGCTCTAGCCTCTGTCCAGCAAAGGAAACTTTAGAGTAATGTGGAGGATCTAGTTTTCTATGGGATATCATTTAAGAAGTCTAAAAAATTTAAAGACAGTCCATGACAAACCAAACATAGAGTGTGTCCATTTGTGAACTAACATGAGTAATGAAGGATTCAAGACTAGAAGCAGATCACAGAGACTGAGCTTAGCCTATAAAGGAAAATTAGCATCATTATCTAACTACACTTATAAAAGCATTAGGCCAAGTAAAGTAATTCCTGAGGTAATTCATACGCACTTTCCATTTTTTACTGATGAAGGACCAATACTTAGGGGCAAGTTGTTTTTGGTTTCTAGTGTATCTGTCAATTGTACTTATGTGGTGTCTAGTGAATATTAAAGAATTCAAACTTATGTAGAGGAACACTATACTTAATGGTATCAATTATTTCTATCTGGACCTGCAATATGGCAAAAAACATTTTTTGGTCATCTTCTACTCTACAGATGAAGTCAACATAGTAATGCAGAGCAGCTCTGGTGGAACTTTTCTTCCTAACCTATGCTGACATTTGACCAAAACATCTCTAAACTCCCCTCTTTTGGCTTCCCTCCCTCACTTTGCTCCTTGATATCTAGCTTCCTCTCCAGTCGATCTA
>JAUUDW010164874.1:0-14797 GCA_032361385.1 Panulirus guttatus | reverse complement strand
TTCCACCACTCTGGAAGTTGGATATATATATATATATGTGTTTGTGTGTGTGTGTGTGTGTGTGTGTGTGTGTGTGTGTGTGTGTGTGAACCCATGTTTCTACACTGAACAACAACAACTGTCTGAAATAAAGGTCTTTGAGTTTTCTGCAGACGTGCATCAGCCTTGGAATATCATCGTTCTTCTTCTGCAGTGTATTTTGACTGAAAGGTAAGAGCTTGAGGTACAATATAGCAGCAGTTGTGTGGCTAACGTTTTCCACGGATCTGCCCTGAGTAGTGCTTGAATATGATCATGAGAGTTTATGGGAAGGACAGATGACAAGAGGGCGTGATGTCTTATGACTGGGTCATCTGCTGGAGGACAATGCTATATGGAGGTATATGGGAAGGACATGTTGAACACGACCTGATTGTTTATGAGGTGGTTATTTGCTGGAAGACAGTACATGGGAAGAAGAGATAACAGAAGACCTGATGGTCTATGACGAAGTTATCTGCTGGGGGACAGTACATGGGAAGGACGGATGACAGAAGACCTGATGGTCTATGACGAGGTTATCTGCCAGAAGACAGCACAAGGGGAGGACAGATAACAGAAGACCTGATGGGTCTATGGCAAGGTTATCTGCTAGAGGACAGTACATGGGAAGGACAGATGACAGAAGACCCGATGGTCCACAACGAACTCATCTACCGCAGGGCAGCAACAGTACCATAAGACCCTCGTCAGCTACAAAAAAAAAAGAAACACAAAGCACAACAGCTCCGAAATGATCATAAGTCATATCAATATATTCTCCACAAATTTTACGATATTTCCACCGGGTAACATGAATTGCAGGACGAGATATGTGACGGCGAAAACTCACATTAGAACACGAACGCTGATGAGGCCCCAGCGTGGGCTAAGACATGAAGAAATTATTGGTCTCTACGCGTATATCATTACTGATACTTCCTACCTTGAAATCCAGCTCGTTAAGAACCCCAAAATGAAATTAGATCTCCTTAATTAGCGTGAGTCGCTCCACATGCAAATGTATAAATATGAATAAGGGCTAATTTAGCAGCGAGGAATGGCCTCTGATTTCGGCAATAACTCTGGACAGAGTCCTGAAGATATATTTTGCGAATGACAGCGAGGGTGATATCTTACAAGATACGGTAGGATAACGGAGCGGCGTCCGAATCTCTTTGTTATGTGGGATATCTTTCAGAACCTGAGTTAGTTATGTGTATGAGGGTATGTGGTTGTTAATACTGTCAGTATCATCAGGTTCATGTTGGTCTATATGTGAGGGGGTAGCTGATGTGTGTGTGTGTGTGTGTGTGTGTGAGGGAGTGGTGGCGTGTGTGTGAGTGAGGGAGGTAGCTGTCATGAGTGCGTGTGAGGGGTCGGCTGTCGTGTGTGAGTGAGGGAGGTAGCTATCGTGTGTGTGTGTGTGTGTGTGTGTGTGTGTGTGTGTGTGTGTGTGAGGGAGACAGCTGTCGTGTGTGTCTGTGAGGCTGGGGAAGGAAGGTTAAGGCTGCTGCTAGCGGCTGACAGTATATACATTGGGTGGTCCCCATAATATTCCCCCGGCAGGAGAGGCGAAGTATTGACACAACATCTGACCACGGCCTTAGTTATATATATATCCTGGGGCGTGTCATTATGTCCAACATCATTCCCCTTTTTTGTACGTGAGAGTTTTGTCTGGCGAGGGGAGGAGGAGAGGAAATTATCCAGCAACGCAATTCAAGCAGATTGTTGGAGGAAGCAAATCACTATGGATGCGGATGTCAAATATTTTACAGATGTCAATTTGGCTCGAGTCTAAAAAATTATTCAATCTGGTCTTTTTTTTTTCCTCCTTGCAAATTCTGCATATATATATATATATAATGTACTTGGTCATATATATTTGTTTAAAGGGTATTTAATACGTTATCTTTTTTCAGACGAAGTCCCGAAAGGCGACCTCCCACTCACTTCGTATGCGCTTCTAGCCCTTTGGCTCTCACAGGAATGATCTATATAGAGACACTGAATAAAATATATATCTTTAAGCAGATTATATGTATAATGTAAGTGACCACTTTCCCCCCAGCCCAGAAAAGTAAATGTCAGTGAAAAGAAAACGAGGATATTTCAAATATTTTTTGTCTTTCTCAGTCGTGCAAAAATCGTGAAGTAAAAATATAGAAAGACTGGCTCCAGGCGACTTAAAATCCAATGAAAATAAAGCGATTGTCGTTCTTTTACATCATGAACCTGATGTTGGCTTGTCCGTACCCACGAAGGATACGGACGTACACGGACATACGGACGGACAGAATGAAGACTTAGGGAAACATGAATGGGCATAGGGACGGCCGCTGACGAAGATGCTAAGGTACCACACGACGGAGGAGTGAGGCAGGCCATCCTGGCTACAAAGGGCAGGTGCTGAGAGGCGGTAGGAGGCTAGGTAGGGTGCTGTGTGTAATATGGGTGTAGAGAGGCGGTGTATAGATAGCGTCAGGGGCTTGTGCAGTTGTATGCAGTGGGGCGTATGTTTCCTGGGTTCCACAGATCTGCTGCAGTGGTTGGGAGACGGAACGAAATGATTTTCGTTTCGTTCTTCAGGTAGCCAAAGGTTCCGCATGGCCCCTATACCACACCGCCTCTCATTTCACCTTCTTCGTGGTCCTCAATCACGCCCCTCCCCCCGAATGGTCACTTTCCTAGGAGATGAACTACTCATGACTTGAAGAGAAAGGTTTATGGTACTTCGTTTCACCAGGTGATCAAGGTATGTACCCATCCCTCTCCAGCACTGCTGTTGGATCATCGGCGTAAAATCACTAGAAGTGTCTTCAAGAGCTAACGTCCTGACACGATGGGATGACATTCCGAGTACGGGAGACCAACCGCCCAACAAATTTTTAGTTGTATGTCCTTATGATGGCCTTCCAGTGCCCGCTAGGCTTTCTCTGGAAGACTTAGGTCCCGAGGTTCCTTTGTTGTAGATCCGACAAAAAAATTTACAGTCTCTCTTCCCAACATTTAAGGCTTTGGAAATCGACCTCTCAAAAGGCCTGTCCTTCTTTTCCCTGTTAAATCTCTCAGTTCTCGTTACTCTAACTCTGGAACAATCTTCATTGCATCATACGACCCTCCAGAATTTCCAGCAATTTCGTCTCTTCCACAAGAAACATACCCATGCTTTACCTCAAGGTCTTCTAGCTCCACATCAGATACCAAATGACTGATCTGTTCCTCAATAACTCCTGGTTCACACTTATCTTAACGTTTGGTGAAGCCTTGTTGCTCACAATCGCTTACAATCCATCATCTTCCGTGTCCGAGCCTAATAGCTTCACCACCACTCGCTCCTCTCTCACTTTAAAGCAAAGTGCCTCATGGATCCATTAACTCTAATCTTTAATCTCTATTCCAACTCTTTTTCTCCGCTTTGAGCTTGTAGATATGTCTGGCTGCTTCTCCTGCTGTTGCTTTTCTTTCATAATCTTAACCTGTCTCCTCCACCCTTTATGGGAGCGTATGTCAAACTAACTTCTACTTCCCACTTAAAAATCAGTTCTTCATGTATTAGTACAACTCCATCTTTCTATCTTTTTCCTCAAGCACACGCTCATGGCAGGAGCTGTACCATAATGTGCCAAATGTGTGAAAACGGTGAATTTTCTGCATTAGTATCGTCAGTGCAACAAGTAGTAACCCGTTCATATTCCCTATTTTCTGCTTCGCAGCCGCCACACCCTCTTGAAAGAGCCTTTGAAGAACCTGTCTGTCGTGGTCAATTCTATGGCAGCTGACCTCTCTCTGCTTCAGAGCTTGTTTATTCTAAGTCCAATGTATGCTACCCATTGGTGAATTTTCTCCAGCTAATCTGTAAGCTTTCTTAAGTAGGGTACCCATACCAAACTGGTGATGCATACCCCCTAAATTTGGACATAGAGCATGGCAGTACATGGGAAGGACAGATAACAGGATACCTGGTGGTCCATAACGAGGTTATCTGCAGGAGGACAGTACATGGGAAGGACAGATACCAGGAGACTTGATAGTCCATGACGAGTTTATCTGCTGGAGGAGAGTACATGGGAAGGACAGTTTGGTAGCGCACAAAGTTGCTGGCGCTCTTGGAATAGTGACTCAGCTACTGGATCAGATAATGTGGGGTCGAGTTCTCTCGTGGCTGTGGTTCGCCTTCTGCGTGACTCCCTGGTGCGCCACAGATTAGGAAGCTGGTGTGGTCTAGCTTTTCCAAGGAGACTCCGTACTCATAGAACGGGGATTATGATGGGCAAATCAAAATGTTATATTCTCTACATTTTTTTTTCTAGGTTAGAAATAATTCGTAATCAGTATGTGAAGTTAGCCCCATCGAGGTCATACATTTTGGCCCATTCCTTAACTTTCTGACCCCGACAGGATACAATCAATAACTCGTGTTTTCTTGAACTTGAGCGATAAAGTCGAAGTGTGAGATCACTGGAGGGTCTCTAGCCAGGCAGGCGTTAAATGCCCTTCAAATAATACTGATGACAGTCTTGGATTACGGGAGAACCCATTACGTTGGATTACGGGAGAACCCATTACGTATTTCTGCGGTCGGAGACTAGAGAGAAAATGGTGGCTACCTCTTGCTATGGCAACACACCTGATAATATTGGTTTGGCGTTCTGACGTTCGGAGGCAGAGATTGGCCAGTGATGGCCACTAGCGAAGTCCAGGGACGGAGGACATACTGTGGAAGCAGCGAGTCTTCCTCCTCCCCTGGGGTCCATCTGCAGTGCAATCGCTGCCCTGGAGAACGAGACAGTAGTTGGCGGTGGGTGTCGCCTCGCCCAGGAGGTCCGACCAGCAGGACCTAGCCACCGCTTCGTCCCACCAACCCACCCACCTCCCACCGCCCACGCTGTATTCACTTCATGCAAGTTTTTGTGGGCGGCCGTGGGAGCACAGACACCCCACCTCCCCTGCTCCCCTCCTGCTGCCACTTGCCCCATCGCACGACGATCGGTGGTCATGTCATGCCAGAGACCATTTACTGAAACCCCAGTAATCTTAAGCTCGTTGCGAGATATTTCCCGAGACTGGCTCAGCCATCAGGAGAATGTATTACATTTTATAACCCACTTCTGTCAATCATATTTACGCAGTTTTCTGAGGACTGGTCTCAAAATTACAAATGATGAAAAAGAAGAAGCAAGGACAGGACAAAAAAGATTTCCTGCTCACGATGCAGTAGTTGAAGTTGTACAGTTAAGATTTGTCCAGATCTTTTGTGACTTCTGGAGCTAATCTGGGATGTACAGGTATTGAAAAAAGATGACACGATTTGGACTTCAACTCTCTTCTTTCAAATACCAGAGCTATTACAATTAGGAGTGAAACGAACGACTACTCATCATTTCTTGTCTTAAAACTAACAATTCATGAGGACAGTCTATATCTATTTCTCAGAGCAAAGTCGTCAACCATTGAACTGAGGCGTCAGGAGAGACGAACAAATGTGATACATTAGGAAGCTTCTAAGTGAAACGTGAGAGGAGGACCCTCTGTCCCTTACTGGCTAGCAAAACATAATCAACCACTAGATATACTTCAAGCCTTTGGCGCTAGGTGGGCATCTCTGGTGTGCTACACGATTTAGTTTGAACTGACGGTGGTCCCCTCTTTTTTCTGAGGGCTCCTCCTCGCTGGATGCCACAATTACTAGAGTTTTTGCCCCCAGTTTCCTCTCCATAGCTCCCGTTGCTTCCTTCAGGTCAGGTCACCCTCCGCAAGAGCCAGCACCAGGTATGGAGTCACCTGTAGATTCTTTACTGGCTAACTTGACAGTAGATATCTACCCAGAACCCAGTCTAATGTGCCTCCTCTATATAAGGTCCTTCACTCATACTAACCACTTCGGCTAGCAAGGTCTCCTTGCGTTATCAGTAGCTCAAAGGCAGGTCACCTTCAGCATGTCGAGTCTTCCTCCCACCAGCGAACTATAATATGTGATCTAGGATGCACCGCCTCTAGTAAGGATTACGACGCTTCCAACTAACAGTCCTGAGGCTGTCCTGAGCTGTGTTCTGTGGTCTGAGAGGACAGTAAATACCTGGCAGTCGTCAGATTTCATGGCGGACTCACACCACGTCTTGCCGTCGCTACTTCTTTAAAAGTATCCAGACAAAACTTTCGACTCCTCTTTTGGACTAGGATGGAGAGATGGTCACCTTGCTGATTCTCTTTCATTCACCTTCAGAAAGTGATGAAGATCTCAAGTAAATTACGTTACATTAATGGATACAACTTCCTCAGGATCTGCAAAAGCGGCGGATCGTTATATTTCGTCAGTACCTCCCACACACTGCTTGGAGTGGGTCATCTGCTTACCTGCTGCCTCCCTTAGATGTGGTGGCCTTTTTTTTTCAGGTTCTCCTTCTCAAGAATCGATCCCTGATCACCGCCTCGCCTGCTGCATTTCCTTTCACCTAATGTACCCCTGGCCACCTGCAGTCTGCTTCCAACGATCCAGCAGAAAAAAAAAATATTCCTCCAAGAACATGTATTCATTCTCTGCCAAGGTCTTTTTTTTCTTTTGGTCAATTTACGAAGATTTGCTTCAACTGCTCTGACTGGGTTGTATATCCCCATCACCTCACCATTTCCTGAGTTTATCTCTTCTTGTACGCCACCACACGTACATGCTGCCTGGGTAAGGGTTTAAACACTTACTATTCTAGCTTCAAGTCACTCAGTACTCTAGTTTTCAACTTCTCTGATGTAATCAAACGTCTTAATGCCCCACATTAAACATCCTTGCGTCTTGGACATCTCCGACACCCGGTTGCAATATGGATGAATCTCTTTAATCAGGTTCTCAGTCACAGGCCATCTACATTAACCACAAAATCTGCCACCTTAGCCAGACCCGGATCACGTGAAAATTATCCGACCATTACAGGCGGGTGTCTTATCTCAGAGACTTCCTTAACTAATGTCCCTTCCAGGGTTTAAGTCTCTCGCTCCTCAGGTAGGGAACTGCTCGGTTACCGCGGAGACTTTTCTCCTGATCAGCATCATGGCACAGTACAAAATGATTTCCATTCTTAGATGAGTTTACCCTCCAACGCCTGCGTTAATGTATGGGTGATGATATATTGGCCAACGTGAGGCGCCAGAGGAAGGCAAGGGACGCCTCTTCCACTCCATGCCTTCCATGGGTTCTCTCCTCGCCAGTACAGAGGTAAATGAAGAAGACTAATAATATCATGTAATAGTCAGAGTAAAGAATTTTACCGCCGTGAGCGCGAGCAGGGCAGACTAGGCTGTCGTAAGGCGTCCGTGTTATCACTCCGAGCGCCGAGCTGCGTGTACAGCAATTCAAGATCGAATAATTTCATCTAATTCAAATCTGGTACAACGACTGATCTTAAATAAAAAAAAGACACTAACGTGCTTTGTTTTTTTTTTTTAGGTCAGAATGTCAAAGATCGTGGTCACGGGATCAAGTGGCACCCTGACACACTTGTTCAAATATCACAGCTACGATTCTCACACAGCGAAGAGCGGCGACAGAAAACGTGACCTGCTTCTTGGACACGTAATCACTCAATTTACCCACATTATCTTCCCTCGGCCACCAGCACCTGCCTGCCCATCATCCCTGAGACAAATGTTAACCATTTACGAATCCAGATCCAACTTTGCGACAGTACATCACCACTTGCTAATATTCCTGAGATATTTCTCCATAATTCATTACCACTGCTTCAACAACTTGCTGAAAATACCATTGGCCGAGATTTTATATAATTTTTTAGGGAAGCATTTTAGGTTTTAAGTGTCTTTTAACAATATTGCCTTGATTTTTAAGCACTTCTCTTCAGATACCAATACTTCTATTACAAAACGTCAAAACATTTCAACACAACCTCTTCAACATTTCTTCAACAGTCCTCCGACATGGATGACACTTCTAAAACAGTTCTACAACACAACTCCAACACTGCTTATGGATCTCCATAGAGTTTCAACGAATTTTTTGGGCTTTTCCAGCATTCAAAGTTTCAACAAATATTTGCTTATCTTCAGTACCCCGTCAGCACACTTCCAGTAATCCAACCCGTCTTTAACACCTCTTCCAGCGGTCTCCCATCACTCTACAAAACCCTTAGATCTCCGGACTCTTCAAAAGGTGTTCACAGATCCAACGAGGTGAGAATTAATAAGAGACGGCCATAGTTCAGTTAGGTCAGCATAGCCGTGACCTCGAGGTCAAGTGCAGTGTTACCGATATCACTGAAGACCGATGACTTTGGCTTAAGTGGAATGAAACAGCCTGGATTTACACTAAAGACTCGCATTTTTCTCCGTTGCAGAGTTTTATTTAGGAGTGACTTAGGCGACGAAGGGGGAATGTCTACAAATACATATATCAACCGGAAGGAATCACACAAGCTGCTGTTGCTTATTTAAATCAAGGAAACCAATGAGAAGCGTACGTCAGTTCTGTGAATACTTTATCGATATGATGAACAACAAGACTTTAAGTTTGCTTTCTCTACATACAATTATGCACTCGTGCATTATACATCTATGCTATACGACTATGCTTTGTCATACGTCGCTGTGGTGAGGAGTGGCACATTTCTGGCGTTTTGTCTGGCCACTATGTTCCAGCGAGGAATGAAGGGAGGGAGGAGGAGGAGGAGGGCGGGCACACACCAAGGCCTCTCTCACTAGTGGCTCCCTTGCTGTCATATTACGTCGCCTCTCACGTTCTTCTTAACCCGCTGAGCGTTTGCGGAAGCCTCAGGGAAAAATCAAGGAGGACATATTCGTGCAAAAATGACACGTGGAGAAGAAAATTCAGACGCCTCACGTGAGGCGTGTGGCCTTAAACGTGTGTGAGCTGTGGCGAGGTTGGTGCTGGAGAGAGGGGAGTCCCCCGCCCACAGGTTTGCCGACACAGCCCTCCCAGGAGGAACCCGTAGCATCTCTCGCTCCTGGGAGGAGGCGGCACCATCAGACACCCTCATGCTATCTCTACGTCTTATCCGTCCGTCAACAGGTCCCTTCTGGCAGTCGTCCCTAGGAATACCTACAAATCTCTGACCATCAGTTTTTAGTGTCAGCTTGCCTGGTGGGGTTTATAATTTCCCTACAGGCTTCACATTAGACCTTTCTTTGTTAAGTACACGGATTTGCCGAAGTAGTAGCGGATACTCAGACGTCTGAAAACGAGAGGAACTTATTCTTTAAATCAACCAGTAAATACGCGTTTCCTGTAATAGACTCAACGAACGTATAAAACAAGGTATTAAAGAATGACACAAAATTTGATAGAAAAAAAAGAGGGAGAATTAGGCAATTGTTCTCATTGATTTTCTTAATACCGTTTCTTATGCTACCATTGAGAACAACCCTGAACGCCGAGGGAACTCCTAGGGACTCACGTAGCATTTTCTCAGCTATTCCTGACTGTTGTAATCCCAGCCAGCACCTGAAGCGGGAAGAGGAGCTTGCAGGTGGGCACAGGGCGTCTCGGAAACATGAACCAGGGTGTATGAAATGGTAAGGGGAAACCACGCACTGGTCTTTCTTGGGCATGGCTGCGGGTTGAAGGTCTATGGTTTCGGTGCATTACACATGACAGCCGGAGAACGGATGTGAATAAATGAGGCCGTTCTTCGTCTGTTCCTGGCTCGACCTCTCTAACGCGGTAAACGGCGAACAAGTAAGAAATAAAAAACAACTATACATATTCATGTTTATGTAAAATATACGGAGGCTATTCAAATACTGGACGGGTCTGTCCTCAATAGGAGCTATTTAGAGGCTATTAAAATCCTGGAAGGACGGGCTCGTCCTAAACAGAGGCAAGAGTGCAGTGCAGCCATGTGTCCAGCGTGTAACCCTGGATCTCACAGCATTAGGGAACATCATCATCTCCCTGGACGATGGAGAAGGGAGGATATGTTTTCTGCCCCCCCCCGAGGACGTTCGTGCAGATCACCCTGTTCGAGAAGGTGTATTAGCCAAGGTTCGAGACGCAGGAGCTCGGGCGTCGAGGCTTCGGGTACGGCTGGAACGTGCTAGAGCGGTCCGGTAGCGGGTTTGGTCGGGTTCAAGTGGAAGGTGTGCGCTGGCTCCGGGTTCACTCTTGCGAGGTGAATTCTGTGTGTGTGTGTGTGTGTGTGTGTGTGTGTGTCGTGGTGTTACAGTCCAGCGGTGCGGGTCGCCAAAGAGAAGAAGAAAAAGAAGAGGAATTAGAAGAGGAATTATGAGAAGTAGAAGAAGACTACACAACAATAGCTAGAATAGTTCCTAATGAACCTAAGATATACAACTATACAAGCATACGAAGGAAACGCAGCACAGTATTGTGAAACTGACAGGATACGCGGTGGGCGCTACGCGCTAGCCCCACAATATAGCAAAACCTAGTCGCAGGTAGAAAGGTAAGTACTCTCTCTCTCTCTCACTCTCTCTTTCTCTCTGGTGATGACACAGAATGCATCTGACCCCTGTGGCCTGTGACTGCTGTGGTTCGTCTACACAGTAACAAAGTACATCTTCCTCTCTCGTCTCCGGAGCACTACACACATAACCTTCTCCCTATGAAAGACTCACACACACACACACACCTCTCACGACACACGCGCTGGGTAATCAGCACCTCTGGACTAAACTTCTCAGATGCGTTACACTCACCTTCCTCCTTGAAGCTGAACATTAAGCTTTTATTTAAAAAAAAGTTGACAGTAAGTAAGCTTGTTATTTACAGAGTCACTTAACAAGGCTCCTGGACACCGTCCGCATGTTGAATCTGATGTAGTGTTGTTAAAGACGAATGACTTAAGGTTTCTCTAAAAGAAACACAGTATATCTTCTTCTGATCCATGGTAAAATCTATTCTTATTCTTACTGCACGATAACTACCCCACAGGAAGGGAAGTCTTTATCCTCAAGTACCCGTCTCACATTTCCAAAAACAACAGTCACAGAAATAATAAGAAAACTGAAGGACAATTGCACGGGAATCTTATGATAAGATTTTCCTATTTCGTAGCTTGACATAATGAGAATCAGGGTTATCAGGTAGTAGAGACCATCACCAGAACCAGTACCATCTATTACCAGAGACCACCATCAGAACCAACATCATCCAGCACCACAGACCACCACCAGGACCATTACCATCCAGTACCAAAGACCACCACCAGACACCAGCATCATCTAGTCCCACAATTCTGAACATCACGGCTGGATTCTTATAATTCCGAGTAAATTCTATCTCCACTAAGGATCTAATCCTGTTAAGTCTAAATGGTGTTGAAGCTCATGAATATCCGCAAAGCATTAGCTTTATACTTAAGTGATTGCTTGGTTAAGATGCACGCAGATTACTCGAAGCTAATGGCCACCGCTGAATATTGGCAAAATTTAAGGAGCAGCCGCTGGCGTACGAGAGTCCCGTCCGCTGGGAGGAGGCGGAGGTGAGTTCTGGCCGAGATGTGTGGCAACATTAGCATAATAGACACGTTTATTAGGGGCAAAAATCCTGTCATTACAGGAGCGGGCTGAGTGGGGCCACACCCGGCATAACTCCGGACGGCCTTCATCAAGCTTAAGTCTACCTACCTACCTACCTACCCGCTCCACAGTCTCTGGAGGTAATCAGATTCTGGCGTTAAGACAAGGGATTTTACTATACTCTTTCATCTTGTTGAAGTATGTATTACTTTTTTGCCTGTAGTTGCGTGGATGTCTGCGTATATACAAGCACGAAAATTAGTTATTCTCTGTCTATAGTCTGCCTCCCACACCCGCAGCATCTGGGGCATCAGTATACACTGAGACACACACAGTATCTTATACTGTAGCATTTATTGTTCAGTCTATACACGACTGTCCTTCAGAAGAAGCGAGATAGCAGTAATTTTTTACATCTGTTGGTTCTTCGTCGCGTGCCAGTCACTCTCTCGAGCAGATAGGCTGCAAGACTTGGGGATGGGGACCCCACTGGAACTGGAGACTGATTTCCAGAAAAGACGCGAGTGGGTTCGAGAGAAAGAGCCGTGCATACTACCGCTTGCGACAGGTATAAATGTGGACTGCTATGGTTGTGTGGTGGAGTACCTCCCTGGAGTCTACCACCAGAGCCGCGTCATCTGCAAACAGCAGCCGATTCACCTCCCATGCTGCTCCCTCACGATGTGAGAGGAAGAGTGAATGAACGCAAGATGGAAGTTGTTAAAATCTCAGCATATGGTAACTTAGATATGTATCACGCAAGATGAAATTACGGGGCCAGAGGAACATCTGATGTGGGTAAAGCGTAAGATGTGTGGCCAGGCCTGTTAGACTACAAATGACCAAAATCGTGTTTCCTGGGTACCTACGGTGTTTGATAGGCGTCTTAAATGGATGGTTGAGGGGGGAGTCAGTACTATAGTACTTGGGTGGGTATGGTGTCCCAGGCAGAATTGAAAGGTCGAGCCGGCTCATATAGATGGTGTGCGTGTGTGTCTGTGTGTCAGCATGTACGAGTGTTGCAAATGGATGTTCCTTCACAAAGATGTTGGTAAATGTTCTACGTGATGTACGGTGAGAGAAGACAAGGGTAGGGGAGATTGTGATGGATGTGTTTCTGGTGGGTGGATGCATGATTTGCTGCCGCCCTCCAGGAGAGATGGTTGGGTTGGGAACAGGGCGGGAGTGTCAGTCAGATCATATGGTAGAAATACGTAAACTAACCCTTCACTTTAGGTTATGTCGAACACGATATATGCACGTAATATAAGGAAAGGTGAATGTAAATAAGTTAAATAATGTAATGCAAACTTTGGTATACGAGGGAAGTTACCTGGAAAGCTGAGATATATTACTGACAGTACATAGTAAAGTTGCGTTGGTGTGTACGCAGTTAAAGAGTTTATCAACAGAGCCTGACGCAGAACTGTGTTTGGGAATATGAGAATAACTTGTGGAAAGGAAAGATACAGGGCAGTGGATTGAAGATCTAAGGCAGATGGGTGAGGAGTAATAGGGAATTTTGTCGGAAGAATTCAGTCTTCGAAAATACTGAAAACTGGAGGCCACACAGTATTAGACATAAGCATTGTGGTGCCTCATCTCCGACGTCTACCTTCGGCAGGAATCGCATGAGACATCGCCTCCGCCCGCGCCACTCCTACATCCCATGCACAACTTCAGGAGCCTTCTGCAACCCAAGCACTAACCGACAGCATCCGCACACTCCACGAGCCGCGATACGGGCCACACCCACCTCCTCCTACAGGATCTCCACGTCGACTTGACACCACGCACTCCTCCGACGTGCTCCTGCATCATCTGACGCCTACCATCACCAGCATCACACGACCTCTGCCAAGACTGTCTCGCATTACTCAACCTACTTAACTTTACTCTAAGCTCATTGCCCTCTGTTACCTCATCTTGTATATCTTATCCAGTAAAGCATTGATATTGTTGTTTAACGTGTTTTCTTTGCCCCTCTCTCAGTTATACCAACCAACAATCCAACTAGAACACCCGCTAAATACTCTCGGTCCCTATTTTGGATCGACTGGGTCTTGATCTCATGAGTGAGGTGAGACATTGATGAGGTGTTACAAGAAGCAGCCGCCTGAACGTGCATTCTGAGCGCCTTGTACGCATAGAAATCTTACGTGTACCCACACTGTCTTGCTTTTAGGAGAATATTCAGGCTTTATCCTCCTTAAAAAAGGTAAGAGCCAACCATCTTGAAGTAAAAGTGGAAGAAATACAGCGTCCAGATGTATAGTATACATTCCTTTTGGCCACACGCAATGTAAACATGCATTGAGATATATATCGTTTAAAGGTCATGTAGTTTGCTTTGCATTATTTATATACAAAAAGTCGTTTGATCATAGCAATTTAACTACATACTTTAGTACATATATTGTCACATCTTATGAGTAAGTACATGAATGGCTACTTAACTTACTTGTGATAGAAAACAGTTGGATTTCTGATGGCATTAGGCCGTCGGCGTCAAGTAATAACCACGAATCGAAATATCCTTTGAAGACCCTCATGTGTTCAAGATAATCCTAAGAGAATACACGCTTTCACTGCACATATGAGCCACTGTGTGAGTCTGAAGCGGAGACAAGGGAGAGATGTATACACAACACGATCAGTTTGTTTTGGTGACTGCCGTGCCACCTGTCGGAAAGCCTAGCCTGACCCTCAACTGTTTACCACTTCTCTGAGGATTTTTCATTTACTACATACTACTCTGAATCTCCACATTTGCAGCTCATTTCACGTGTGAAAGGTATTTTCTCAAATTCATATGATCAGAACGTGTTTTTATAAACAAAGTTCGTCTGTACATGTTGAAAACTACCTTATGTGATTTTATATCGAGTTTTACGTCCATATTTTCTTTTGAAACGTAATTGTTTATTGTTCTCTGTTGTTGTCTATCTAAAAGAAAATCAACTCATGTTTATATGATCAATAATTTAATGTGTGATTCCGATGCTAAGTATGACAATCTGTGTTGCTTAATGTTAATACAAGTTCATGATTAAATTTACGTGTAAATTTCAAACACTAGTATTTTCAATCACATTAAATCTATTCATATTCTATATTCTTTAAGCTTGGGAACTTGTCCATCTTTTACCAAAGATACGGTATAGGTAATAAATTGGTCATCTTTCTGAATAAAAAGTCCATTTTTTGTTAGTTACGCCTTTGAAGACAAAGACTTTACATTCTCCTTGGAAGAATAGTCGTTCCTAGTCTAAAT
>JAUUDW010164433.1:0-14798 GCA_032361385.1 Panulirus guttatus | reverse complement strand
ACAAAGGGCTTGCCATGCCAGTACCTGTGTTAAACAAAAGGTCAATAATATCAACCACCACAGTTCAGTAACTGCTCATCACTAGATTCCAGAGTCAACATATTACACTGCAAATGTTATCAGAAGAGCACAGAAAATAAAATGTTTCACATGTAAAACCTAGCTTTTTGGCTAAAATGTTTAATGAGTGGAAACACCACTGACTGAACAAAAGAATGTTGCAGCAATGTGCTTACTCCATTGAGCAAAACTGCAGAACCCTCAAGCACAACAGAAGAACCCTTGCGTATGATGAACAGACCAATGACTGACCCATGAGGGCAGAGTCAAAGGCCATGTCATCTTACCCAGTGGTCATATCATGCTCAAGTTGGGTAGAATCATATTCAAGAGGTTAACCCACCAAATAACCAGTTGCAGGGAAGATTACGCGACCATCAATTGTGTGACCCTCCAGGTAGCGGTGCTCCTCAGAGTCAAGGTCTACCTTCACTTCATACTCGGAGCCAGCTGGAGATGTACTGAAGCGAGCAACATCCCACTCCTGGTTGTGGTCCCATCTGCATATCAATTAGAAAACATCAGAGGATCTTTAGTCAAAAAATATCCTTTTCAAACAATATATACCTATTGTTTTCAGTAACACTGACAATTCCAACTTTCTTTTCCAATAATTTGGCAATGGCAAATATACCCATTCTGAAATAGACAATATCTAGGAAAAAGAGGTACCTAATAAGGCTGGCAAGGGATGGGGTGGAAGGAGGAACCGGCATTGCAAGCTGAGGGTAAAGGGCCCCCACATCGACACTCACACCATTCATGTACATCCTGAAGGAACACAAAACCAGTCAGATTAGTAAAATCTGGAATTTCCACTTAGACTATTGGTTTTATTAGATTTAGCCTAATAACCAAATGCAAAGCATTTAATAGGAAAACTATCAAATTCCTTCAATCTGATATCTATTTACTGATTACCATAATCTTAGCATCATACTCCACATAAATTTTGTGCATACAAATACCCTAAGGGTGCAACTAATGGAGTACACCCAGACACTAAAAAATATATGAATAATAATTCCTGGGATAATGACAAGAGTTTAAGGTAAACATAAGTAAATACAAGAAACCATAAGAGATCCCAAGACCTTTTACTTACTTGCCAAGTGCCGTTAAGAAGTGTGTCAAGGAGCACTTGGCATCCTTCCTGATGAGTGGAATGGGTACAGCCTGGGGTAGCGACCTCCTCAGAATGGCCTGCAGGAGCCCATGGGGGGACACTTCCACTGCTATGGCATCAGCTGGAACTTTCTCTAGGGCTTCCGCAAACAATACTGTAAATTCAATGGAAATGAAATCGTAATTCAGTCTGTGCTGATGTCCAAAAGGCTTGCCTCCCATCCTCATAAATATGTTTTACTTTAATATATGCATATATCATCCCTCAGATAGGGGAGAAAGAATACTGCCTACATGTTCCCTATATGTCACAGAAGGCGGCTAAAAGGGGTGGGAATGGAGGGCTGCAAATACTCCCCTCCTGTTTTACTTTCCAAAAAACTACTGCACATACTTTTATACCTCAGATGTAACCAGCAAACATCCACCATTATCAAAATCTTTGCAATAAATATTTGTTTACACTGGACAAACAACAGTGGCTGCTATCACCACACTTACTGCACTTTACACCATAATGATTGCCATTTGTATAGTGCAGGATAACATAACATGAATTTTCATTCACAAGGAAAACCAAAGCCAAACTTGATACAGACCTGGAGAGAGAAGATTATTGACGAGGTAAACTGGTGATGCCATGTTGACACCTGGAGCTGCCCAGCGAGCTTCTGGCACTGAGGAACTCACCCAGCGTGATGACCTTTGCCGCGGACACGGGATCAGCTGAAACACAAGATAGGACCATCAACTGCCTAAACATCTGATCAATATCATAACAATATATCTATTTATTTATTATAATACAAAAGAGTACAATGTTGTAATCAGGTTGCATGGTACTTTCACTTACCTTTGTCAATTCTTCCAAGAGGCGTGGAGCAGCAGCCTTGAGGGTCGGATGGTGGAAGGCTACACCTTCTGACTGCACGGCACGACAGAATATATCTTCAGCTGACAATTTTTCCAGCACAGCTCCAATATTCTCTTTAGGGCCTGAGAGTGTTACAGAGTCATGGGCATTGTGGCAAGCCACAACCACACCATCATTGCAGTACTTGCTTGCCTCTGCTGCACTCAGACCTGATATGACCAAAGTGTTTTGTTACAGATCACTTGAATTCTCAGGAATGCTGTCTTGAGTGAATGCATATTTCTTCAACCAATAACCCACAAAAGTGTAGGATTAATTTTAACCATTTGGAAATTAGGGTTGGCATTCCCTTAATCAAGATCCATTATTATTAGTGACAAACTTTAGAGATTTATCAAAGTATCACTAATCCATCCCTTAATTCACTGGTCTTATCACCTAGCAAACAAGTTAATTTGTAATGTTGTACTCAAAATACAATTGATACAAAACAGCCCTTCAAGCAACAGTTTAATAAGCTATCATCAACTTACCAACAGCAGCCATGGCCCCTGGTGGTAGGGTGGCTTCCTGCACAGTTCGTCCTCGCCAGTATGCTGCAAGCACCGTCTGCTCGACTGTCAAAGCCCCATCGGCATAGGCACAGCCCAACTCCCCAACGCTATGACCCACTAAACCTGCCACATCACGCACACCCACACTCCACAACAGATCCACCAGTGCCACCTGTAATGGATAGGGCAATGAGTTGGTTGTCTAGTGTAAGATATGTCAAATCCCAGCCTTGCCTAGTTCTTTATCTTACTAATTATTCATTTTCTCATTTGGTT
Source organism: Panulirus guttatus (assembly GCA_032361385.1). Classification (NCBI taxonomy): domain Eukaryota; kingdom Metazoa; phylum Arthropoda; class Malacostraca; order Decapoda; family Palinuridae; genus Panulirus; species Panulirus guttatus. The sequence goes on along the minus strand of JAUUDW010164433.1, from coordinate 11,909 downwards.
GATTAAATTCCACCTAAGAACCCATTCCACAGAAGACATGAAAGAAAACAAGAGTATAAAGTGTCATAATAAAATATATGGAGTGCATTGGATAACATGCACACGAAAGAATAGGTATAATGACTTTATCATGGCTATATCAATGCTATGATACAAAAGTGCATGACAATATGTAATCAGTTATGAGAACGATGATAAAAAACGAAGGATATATTTAATGAAAAAGACTAAAAGTCAGCATTATCATCAACATTCTAACTGTCCAGTTTTAGAACAAGATGATGATATAATCATTAATGCTATTAGATTTTGACAAGACTTTAAAACTCTGGAAATAGTGTAAACAGAACATACATAATGAAGGCACCTCATCATGCTGTGGATGGGGTTCACTTTTCTCTTGGGAATAAATTTGTTTGAAAATTAAGTGAATTTAAGTTACACTTATTCTGTAGCTACAGTACATCAGCAAGTAATGTGGCTAGTATCATATCAAACTGAATCTGCTTCTTTAGTCTTATGAATGAGGCACTCACAACTAAGCAGATTTTAATTTACATACATAAACCCATCAGTCGAGCACTCATAGTACTATCATACCCTACAATACAGTACTCTCAGATGACATGCTATTACCAATTTAGTTTCTAACATCATCATGATTTATATTGCAACATATTTGGAGGGACTTTTAAACAGGAGCAAACTGAGCACAGTATGATTAAGCAATAATCAAAATTCCATAGTTACACAGGATATCAAAGTTGAAAAGTTACTATGAACTTTATGACAGTGATATAATACTATTCCATCAACATAAATCCCATGCAGAACAATCATCATGTGGCCTAGTCTTTAGGCCTGTTAGGTCAATTCTAACCATGCCTACTATTTTCCATATTCATATTCATATCAAAAAGATAAACTATGAAAAAAACAATGAGGCAGGATTAACTTCTGCATAATTTAGTGTCATTACTATCATACCTGCATGGCAGCAATGGTAGAAAAGCTGGCAGCAGTTGTGGACATCATAGTGGGATCTTCACTAGTGAGAATTTGGATAAGGTCAAGGCCTAGTGGCACAAGGGCTGCATGGCACCTCCTGATGGTAGCTGCGAAGGTGGGGAGGTTAAGGAGGGCACGGCCACATCCAGTCCATTGGGAGCCCATGCCAGAAAACACAAGCCAGAGGGGCCGCTGGCTTGGAGACATCAGGGATGCCTGCACCGAAGGAGAGAGGTTACATGAAATCATCGTGTAAGGAGAATGCCTTCTTCCAAGGACGAATTTTATGGTATCACTACGATTATATTAAAGTATCCCAAGTTAGATATGAAGAACACACAAGTATTATGGAGTCCATAATAATCATTCATTACTCACATTAATCTGTAGTTTATCTGTTTTAACAGAGGCTGTTTTATCTTGAAAAGAAAGCCTTTTGTAATGGATATTGAATTCCTGGCCATGTGGCCTTAAACAACAGAGAAATTCTGTAAGCGAGTCAGGGTTTATAACCTTATTCTTACCTGCACAACATCCTTCTCAATGACAGTACAGCCACGGGCAGGATGACTGTTAGAAGGCATATCAGAGAGTTTATCAAGGAGGCCACAGAGTGCTGGCGTGGCTATCTTCTTTACCCCTTGCAGCAGTGTTGTAACTGCCTCCTCTGTACGTCCAGCAGCCAACACCAATCTTGGCACATTATTTGAAAGCACCTTATCCAACACAGAGTCCTCATGAATATTCTCATCTGTACCATTGGCAAAGCCACAGTCTGTAGTATTAGCAAAATTGATGTCCATACCATTGGCAAAACTACAGTCCTCTGACATTACACCATTAGAAGATGATGGACTAATCCTGTGGGTTGATGGGATGAGCACAGGTTTCAGGGATGCTGCAGAAGGGTGGGTGGGACCCCCAGGAGAGCGTAGCAGCACATGGACATTTGCACCACCAAAGCCAAAGCTATTGACAGCAGCAAATCCTCCAGCCCAAGGTATGTTCTCACTCACCACCTGCACAGGATACAAGCAGAATTTCATTCCTAGATCTAAGAAAAACCAATTAACTACAACATTTGTGCAAATCCTCTACACTAAAATGAAACAGCCATAGTCATTACTGTAAGGAATTCAAGAATAAAAGTACAATAGAATATTACAGTGAATTCATAGACGTAACAATGTGCACTTCTGGCCCTAACCAATGCAAGACAAATTATAGTAATTGTACTATCTATATAATCAAAGCTACGTGGTATTTGTCTATGTACAACTAAACCACTTTTTCACAATACATTACCATATGAATAAAAGTCTCCTTAAAAAACAAAAACTACTTTTTTATAATATTTGATCACTGTTTCCTGTGTCTTATCGCTAACTCAAAAATGCAGGAAATGGCAAATATGAAAAAAAAAATCCCTGTATATATTCGCCATTTCCATCGTTAGCAAGGTAGCATCAAGAACAAATAACAAAGCCTCAATGGGAAAAATATTGTTATTTCTGGTCATACAGCAGTTTTCATTTCTTGACAAGACTTTTATTAATGTGGCAATGTATTAAGTAAACCATGGAAAGGTCTGTGGGGCCTGAATGTGAACTGGGAGCTGTGATTTCGGTGCATTACATATGACAGCTAGAGAATGAGAGTGTACGTGGCCTTTCTTCTGTTTTCTGGCGCTACGTCGCTGATGCAGGGGGCAGCAATCAGGTGTGGGGGAAGAGAAGAAAATGTATATATTCTCTTTTCCTTCACACATTTGTACTGTTCCCAGAGGGGCGGGGTTTCATTGGGAATGGATGAAGGAAAGTAAGTATGAATTGGTGTATGTGTATATATATGCATATGGATGTTTGTGTATATATGTATATGCATGTGCATGTGTATATATGTATACATATAAATATATGTGTATGTGAGTGGACGTCCTCCTTCGTCTGTTTCTTGGCACTACCTCACTAATGCGGGAAATGGCAATCAAGTATATGAAAATGTATAGACATATATACACGTACACAACATAGAAATAGTTAAAAGTGTGTGAAACAAGCGGATGAGAGGCCTTGTGTGGGGACAGTCAGCAGTACCTTAATCCTACCATCCACCAATGCTGGGATCTCTGGATTGGGGGTAGCGAAGTGCAGGTTCCCAGGCAGTTCCTTCCGTTGCATGGCCAGCAGCACCTTCGAGAGACCATGCATCATATAAAAGTCATTTCTTGAAAAGAACAAGTAGATTTCTCTTTCATAAAATTATACAACAAGGAAAGAGTGAAACACAGCAATTAGTATGTAACAGTCCTCCATTTACGAGAAGAATTACAGTACCACAAGTTCAATTCACACATGAACGTAACAAAAATAATGTAGACTCAAAACTGTGGTGTACTGACCTTGACCATTGAGCAGAGGCCAGAGGCAGGCTCAGAATGCCCCATGTTAGACTTAACTGAGCCAATCATAAGTGGGGTTGAGCGTCCACAGCAGAACACCTCTGCAAGGGCCCCAACCTCCTGTGGGTCTCCAGCCTGTGAGAAAAAATATTGATACTTGGTGATGAAGATGCAAAAGACAGCATAACATGAATAAACCATAATCATTATGAGCAATAACAAGATATACAATGTGTGCTGTAAAGATTTCTAATATCATACACAAATTTCTCAAATCATAAATGGTAAATATAGGAAAAGAGTTCTTTCTTTTAATTGGCTGACCTTGGTGCCTGTCCCATGGGCCTCAACATAGGATACTTCTAAGGGAGAGACCCCAGCGAGATTGTAAACCTCCTGCAGCAGGTCCCGCTGTACTGCTCCTGATGGGAAGGTGACACCCTCACCCTTGTGACCATCTGTGTTGGCACGGGCATGGACAATGTTGGCATATACCCGTCGAGCCTCAGGTGCTCGCTGTAGCAGAATCACTACAGCTGCTTCACTCCTTACATATCTGAGGTAGAAGCAGTTTATGTGATTTTTTGATGCTTATACTCTGATCTTGAAAATATACAGAACTTTACCACATCCAAAGCAGCTCTAATGGATTACTAAGTATGTTGCCCAAAACATTCAGCATCAGCAAATGCACAAAGTGGGGTGGTTTGCATTATCAACCCTGCCTCTTGTGAAAATCATTGGAGTTCTCTGGCAGTACTGTTTAAATTTTGATCTAAAAGGAAGCTTGTCTAACTGGCCGTCTCTCTCTCTTACACTTAACTTAACAATCCACAAATGTTACTGTGCATAAACAAATAGGTAATGGGTTGGGGCAACTGACCCTGAAAAAATCCTGGCAGGAACTGTCATTCAGGCACATTGTTTGCTAACATTCTGGCAAAACAGACATAATTTCATCACAAGCATTTACAATGTTAAGATTATCCAAAATTAAAACTACTTAACACATCACTCTAAATCTCAAAGTATATTGCTAATAGTGCCTGAATCTAACACAAACCAGGCAATTAAGGCTTCAGGGCCATTCACATACTGGTCTTCTTCATGCTGTCAGCTATCAAAGCGAGATCCAGTATCTTCTCCTCGCTTATTCTTCAGCTCTCTTCCCACTCTCAGCAAATAATAGACTCTCTGGTCATTCCTAAGCATATTTGACACAGTTCTCTTCCCATTCTCAGCATCTACAGACATAGTAGTCTTTCCTGATCAGGTTACACTTAGTGGCCACAGCAATAGTCTCTCCAAAACTAGCAATCTCCAGTGCCACTTCTTAGCCTTTAGTGCCTCACATTTAACAGGCCAGTGGCAGGAAGCAACTCTAGTGCAGTGTTTACAGAGGCTCCTATCTAATGGTCCTACCTAATACTACTACCTAATGCTCCAACCTAAATGTTTCTAAATTTATTTAGTACATACATAATACACAAAGATTCTTTCCACTGAAAACAATCTCACTACTTCATGTGTAAACGGGTATCTACTGAATACTGACTGATTGTACTAACCCATTGCCAGATGCATCGAAGGATTTACATTTGCCATCTGATGCCAACATATTCAGAGCGTTAAACTGCATGGAGTTCTGGGGCTTGAGGGTGAGGTTAGTGCCCCCTACCACTGCTGCCTCTACCTCTCCTTCGGACACTGCTAACCAAGCAGTTTGGAGTGCCACCATAGAAGATGAGCATGCTGTGTCGATTGCAAAGCTTGGGCCTTGGGAGAAATGAAGGCACTTAGGTGAAGTCATAACTTATATAACAAACAAATATACCTGAAACCTTGTCAGTAAAGAGCACCTAACAGCTCTAAATGAAAAATCTTAGTCAATTCCACTAAAATGAATATGGCTATTTTTTCATATATTTTTATCATCAAGGGTGTTTTTGCATACTTTCTTTCAAAACACAGGAATCAAATGTGATAATGTAAACAGCTGATAAAGAATTTATTTCTGTTTATAGGTTACACAGTTGTCATCCAACAACATAACTTACCCTTAAAATCAAAGGTATAAGATATGCGGTTTGCAAACATGGCACGACAACAGCCAGTGAGTGCATAGCCAGAAACATTGGCAGGGTCTACTGTCCATGCCTCTTCACTCTCACTGCTGCTCACACCCACATACACGCCCACACGACGCCCACGCAGCTCGCTGGGGTTCATACCTGTAAGAAATGTCACGAGATCAATTTCCAAACATCAAAAATATCAATATTCAATATTATGCATACCAATACAAAAGTATATTACTTAGGTTTCACAATATAAAAGAGCTGATGACAATATGGAGACAGGACCCACCAGCATCAAGAATAGCTTCATAGGTTAACTCCAGCAAAAGTCGCAGCTGGGGGTCCATGGAGTGGGCCTGACGAGGCGACACACTGAAGAAGGCACTGTCGAAATGGGCTAAATCTGGGAGCTTACCAGAGCGTCGCGGGAGGCCATGTGCTCCTGCAGGAGAGGAAGAGCAAGTCAGTTACATCAAGTCTTTAAAATGTCAGATGGACCCTATATCAGTTTCACACCTCAGCTCAATGCTAGTCTAATAACTACTCCCAGTTTTAAGGACTACTGCAAAGCAGTACATATATTACAATCGTGTTATGTTCAGAGAATAAAGTTAATGTATATCTAGGAGTTTTTTTTATCGAGTATCTTTGAACAAGTTTGTCACATTAAAACTGGAAAGATTTACATCAAGGACAAGAAACTCTCTCTCAATAGGAAAAAAAGTATTATCTGGAGCAAGTGGATTCTGTAATTCAACCTCGAAATTTTTATGCAAATTTATTAGATGCATAACTAGTTTCACTATCTCTGGAAAACTGGTAGACTACAATAGAAAACTATATACAGAACACATTTCAATGGCAATCAAGTAAGTTACCAAATACGAGGCTTCACTGCAAAGTCTACGTTATTTTTCTTGGGGGGAATGAAAACTGTCAAGTTTTTTCCATGGTATGTACATTCAATCTATGCAAACAATGCAGGCAATCACTACAATCCATGGTATTATTTGCTAATACAAAACATCTACTTTAAAGAACCCTCCAATACCTAGTTCTTAAAACACTGCTAACTTTGGAACTTGCCCATCTGACGTATCTGGTGAGGAAACCGGTGGTGGTGGTAAAAAGAACTAATTAGTTATTCATATATACCTTCAGCATCCTGCATTTATGCACGTCTCTATACTTCATCTAATGATAATCTATTTCAGTGAAAATTCAATAAAATAGGAAAATAATCTATTGAATGATGACCATCTGTCATCCACTACTGCTAAGCTTTTATTGTCATCAAAATCTGATGCTTGAATTTCAAAGGGCATTAGCAAAAGCATCATCTATGAATCAAAGACCATTAATTGCAACAAAAAAGAAAGAATACAACCCAACAGTCAGTTAACTTTAAATATAACATACTGAGAATCAATAAATTAACTGAGCTTTATAACCTATTTCTAAAATAAGACCAAAAATATCTTAATCTATATGCAACACATTTAACAATTAAAGCAAAACAAATCAAGTTTAGCTAATTACTCCATATTCATTAAGTAAGGTTATTTCAGGTTCTTTGTGTATTTGGAAAAGGAAATAGCAACGATGCAACCTAATATTCAGGTAGAGGACCAAGCCTCAACAACTTTAGAACCTCTAAGGACAAAAGATACCTAAAAACAACCAACTATTGAGTGTCCATGAAACCTTACATGGGCATTTTGAATCTTTTTAAATCTTTTCCCTTTCCCGAACCACCACGGTTCAATTTTGTGTCAGCACAAGCAAAGTAATTCCCAACTTTGCTTAACGCAAAGCAGATATTTTACCATCCTGTCTAAATACTGACCAGGTGTCCAACGCCGGGCATCATCAGTCACCATGTCCACGCCCGCGAACAGATTTTGGGCAAATTCCTCGATGCTGTTGCTCTCCGGGAAGCGGCCGGACATGCCGCTCACCACGACAGACTCCCGACATCTGGCCTCAGCCGAAGTCTGTGACTGAAAATTTAAGTGTTAGGGAGGAAACTTTGGATATACTAAATGACAGAAACAAACACGAACTACACACCTAGTTCGGCAGTACACAGTTTAGTAATTTGTTTCCTATTAGTATTAAATCTCGTCATATAGCAACACTAACAGCTTGATTTGTTGTATTAACGTAGAGAAATTTATAAAAAATATGAACATTCTATACTGTGTCATGTACATGATGGAGGTGACTTGTAGAGCATACGCTCGGCATAATACAATATGCATGTCAAATAAAGGTAATACGGGGACCTTGCACACTTGATACAGACACATTTGAAAGAACAATTGTTATATGTAGCACAAATGATACACAGAAAAACATGATAACTTTGTAGTACAAAATGTTTTGTATAAGCAATCGACACGAGGAGAGATATAGTCAACGCCTGCCCCGGGTTTGGCCAGCTCCCGGGCCTGATTTTTTTTTCAAATTCTACTTAATCTTACCCTAAATGCAAAAGGAAAACCTTCATCCTCACTTTCTCATACCGTACTCCTTCCGTGAGTCTCATTTATTCTCTACAGGGGTCATACAGCGGTCAAAGAGCTTACCAACTTCCCAACGGAACCAGAGATCAGTGATGTGTATATGGGGAAAGTGCTAGGCATTTGCGCAAGCTGCATCTTAGGCATCGTCATATACTGTACTGAGTTTATGAGCTCACTGCTGACCTGATTTGGAATCTTTGTTTTGTACGTTTCTAAAAAGTTAAAAGAGGGAAGGGGGCCATAAATAACAGTCCCTCTTGATGGGAGGGGGAGGGGCAGGTTTGACCCCATGCCCGTGCATGCTCTCAATGCCCCTAATTGTATGCGACACAATATATAAAGCATAAATAAGAATAACAATGACATCATCTCCTCAAATTTAATATCTATATCGTCATAAACCATCTTTTTTTTTTTAACTGCAGTTAACTCACGTACTACAACAAAAACACGTAAATAACCAAAACCTTGGTAATCACTCACTACGCAGTAAGCTGGGTAGTTTTATTGTCATCGACCTTTGCAGATAAATAAAAAAATAACCAACACGAACGTGATTATCAACTTTCTCTGACGTTTCACTATTGCCTTGATACACCAGTAGGTGTCAGTCGCAACTTTTAAGCTTCTCACGCTCACACTATGACCCAAGAGAAGTGGCTCCAACTGGTGTTAAATAAAGCATTTCCGTACGCACACAATCATAAATATCTGATAATCTACATTTCAACCTTAATTCTGACAAATTTCCGAACAGTGTAACTTGTTTTCTTTTCTTAACCAGTTTACTTTCTCGTTTCTGGAGCTTTACGAGCGCACCGAGATATCTCAATACGGGAACATATACCTCAACAGTAAACGCACCAGCATTTTTCTGTTACTGGTCAATTCTATGGCAAAGGTTGTTTATTATGACAACTTTTAGCGGCAAATGAAGTCCTAGTAAACGAATATACATAGAAACGAAGCTCAATACAAATAATACAGTCGTAAACAGGATGTATAACATTTCAAACCGAAATAACTCCTTTGAAAAGTCTTGAATTGCTGATTAAAACATGTTTTTAGCGAAAGAAAACATGACTTCTAAATCTAGCACAAAGCTGGGACATTCACTAGAAGAATCCTTGGCACACTATAATCATCCTCTCCTTTCTGGCAATGACACGCTTATATCACTTGTTTACCGAATGGTTAGTTTAATTCTCAAGCAAAAAACATGAGAGACATCTCAATCACATAACGAGGAGGATATGTCAATAATGAACTTTAACAAGTCTAAATACGACTGTCCGCATGCCAGAGCCTCTTACACCCTATAATGCCTAACCTTGAACACGACACACGTGATTTATTTTTGTGACTTCTCCAGTACCAGCTCATGATCAATCTGTCTTCAATCCAACTTGAAAATCTAGCGAAAGATACACAACTTTTAGGAGCGCTCAAGCAAAATCATTCCAGTAACTCAGTTACCCATCACCGCCGTTTTCTTCAACGGGCCTTCCCGCACCCGTCTCTCAGCTGACGCCGGTGCGCCTCACTCCATGAAAATTGACGCGACAGATAAAATGTCTAAAATCTTAAATACTCTAATTTGTCATATAACGTCAGCGTACCTTCCCTTTCCATTAGCCATCAACCAATGACAGGACACACCTCTCCTTCCTGTCAGCTGTCACTAGCCACACACAGGAGTTTCCTTCCTCCTCCTTCCTGTCTGGTGTCACCTGACGCCCGCGCGTCTTCCCCCGCCCCTCCTCCTCCTATCAGCTATCACCTGAGGCCTTCACACCTTAGCCGCTGGCTGTCACTCAGTCAAGTTTTATTAAAAGTTACTTTATCTCAGAGGCTCCGAATGTTAATACACATGGCTCGTTCACATTCGGGCTTCCATGAACTGACAATGTCACCAGCGGATTACATTACACACATGACAGGATGGCATGGAAGCTTGACTGTCACCCGAGAATGAATCACACGTCTTCTGATCCATGTCCACAACACGTAAACTACATTTTTGCTATTTTGTTCGCTTACTAACCTTTTTATTGGTAGATAGCGAGGTAATCACTTGCGGGTCAGTCGGTTTGGTTTCAGGTAAGGTGTCTGCGTAAGCTGGCATGATGGAGACTTGAAGTTTTAAGTGGTAGTAAAAGTTGCAGTGCACAGGAAGGCTATGAAATGAATCTGTAAAAAGGAAGAACACAATCAGTTTGCATGACCATATCCTGAGCTGTTTGATCACTATAATTTCTTACGACTCAATCTGTCGTATGTTTTACTAACATGTATAATAAACATTACAGATATTTCGTTCTTGAAAAATGTCAACATTTTTCAAACATTTACATTTTCTCCTCGAAATTCCACTTGATTAATATATACAAACACTGGTTTCCATGGCCATGATTTGTATGCCACTAATATATTCTTTATTCAAGTGAATTCAACGTACTTACGTTAGGGAACACCAAGTTTTCTAGTAACACAGCGGGGGATGATAGGTTTTCGTGTAATCCCTACGAATGCTCCCTGTGCACTGAAGTCCCTAGTGCCGCTCGGGCTTTATAATTTCCTTTCAACATCAATTTCCAGGCGGGTCTGGGCCGAGGTGGGACCACGTCGCCTCAACCAATGGGCGCGCGCCAACCCGTGACGTCACCGCGTACGACGGCTTCCTCCAATCGGGTGGCGGGGTCGGGGCTGAAGCCGCCGCGCCGTTTGTATGGCGTGATGCGCTGGGGAAAAAGATTCGCAGCATTCAGCAAGGAGACCAGCTATTGATCGCTGACACAGGTGATAGCCAAGGGCCATGAGCGTCCTGCTGGTTACCGATGACTCTCATGACCAAGGAGGGGGGAGGGGTTGTTTACGCCCCTGGTTAGCGCCACGAGGATTGCCATGCAGGTCATCGTGCAATGGAGGACTTTACTAATTTAAAATACATTTGCACCAAGGCAGGAAACAGAGGCAGTGCTGGATGTATGAGGCAGATTATAACAGCCGCAGAAAATCCAGACACATATGATGAAAAGGCAATGAAAACTATAAAAAATAAAGTAAAATGTATCTAATGTTTCATGAAAAAAATAGTTTATGGAAGAATAAATGTGAAAATTAAACGAATGTTCAGAAAATGTAGAACACGATAAACCAGACAAAATGACAAGTCAGGTGGATGTAATCTTAAGAGAATCACCATGAGAAGAAAATTTTATTACTGCTAAACATTTTATTTTTGTGGGAGTGTAATGAAAATCAGAAATGCTGAGTAAGATCAGACAAGAGAGCAGAGGAATAAGCTTAAATCCTGGAAGAGATACGGAGAACAAGATAAAATGCAGAATTTTCGCGTCAGAATTTTACAGAAGGCAATAGGAAAAACTTGGCCGGGAAGGACAAGAAGTTAAGAAAATCAAGGGAGAAATTAGCTAAAAAAAATACGCAAAAAGGTGAGTATAAGTAATAAATACGCACGATACCGACATATATAAATACAAAGATGAATAGCTGATGAAATGGGAATGGAAATAAAACAAAAAATTCACATGAAATTTTTAAACTAGATAATAGACCAGAGTTATGAGAAGTATTGAATAACATAGAATAAAAAAATCTCAAAGAAGGTAAGAGAATGTATAAAATGACAAAGAAGAAAAAGATAGGAAATGGTGACTAAATAAAAGTGCAACAGACTATAAACAACTGAAAATATGCAGTGTAGCAAATACCAAAAAAGGAAAACTGGAGAGAAACAAACACAGCAAAGGTGCAGGAAAACAGAGAACACAAGAACATAATGAAGGAAGCTGAAGGTCAGATGTAACGAGAGGATTTTTTTGAAGAATCACAGATTTTGCTGACTGAAAAAGAGGATGATCCGAAAAAGTAAAC
>JAUUDW010164214.1:0-14805 GCA_032361385.1 Panulirus guttatus | reverse complement strand
AGTTTTGTTTCTCTTAGATCCTGAACATCCAAGTTTCTTTCCTCAAACATACTACCTATCTCTCCTCTCTTCTCATCCTGGTTACATTCACATTCAGACACCCTAACCTGAGCCTTTGAGGAGGATGAGCATTCCCTTTACATCTAAAGTATTGCTCCTCCTTCCTCTACACTGAGAGATTCCCTGAGACTGTGAAAACCTTAATAGTAACAGAAAATTTGTTTTCCTCTCCAATGACGAAAAATGCACACTAGGACTTATAAGATAAAAGCCACATCCCTAGAGTAGGCCCAGAAACAAAGAAACCTGAGGCTTTACTATGAATAACGTGTTTTATATTCAGCACTGAGGGTGGAGCTCCTGCCTCAGGCACCTATAAGATACGACATACATGATTAGGGGACATGGGATGAGGTGATCTTCATCCACTAGATCACAATGCTCTTGCCTCTGAGAGAAAAACAGCCTCTACAAAACTGAAAAACATTTTTCCACGATCAATCCATGGGGGCATTTTGTCTTCTGAAATGCCAGTCATGGTTGATTGGGCACAACCAAACATCTGGCTCGAATCAATGTTGTCAATGTGGGACAATATTAATCTAGTCCATACCGTTCTGTAAGGGCCTATAAACTAAAAGCCTCAATGACATAACAGAAAGAACAACCCATCCAGGCTCCAAAGAGAAGTACCTGTAGAAGGTGACGAAGGAGGGGTAGGAAATGTCATCATCCACTTAAAAAAAAAAAAAAATCCAATGCACCACAAATCAACAACAGAACAAAATATTAAAGGGATAAATTTACCATACAGAAATATACCATATCCTAAATGAATCAGAAACTGATGATCATCCAAGAATTACGAGGGGACCAGAGTAACAGCCTGTGGGATAATCATGTCATCAACAAGTGGTTAGTGACTGGTAGAATGGAGGACTCACACCAGATTGCAGGCCTCAACTACTGAACTGGTGGTTGGCGAAGGGTTAGAGGCATTTACCTCACCAGAGGCAAGGCAAGATGTTAGAGATTTCTAGCCTCATAAGATCTGAAAGATTCTCTCAAATATCACAAAACAAACAAAACACTGGAGAGAAAATAAGTATTATATAAAATGGATTGGGGGAATCATGATGAGCATATTTGTATCATAGATTCAGAATTAGCGTTCCAATAACAACATGCAGTATGCAAGAAAGGTTCCAAAAATATTGTTGCACATGCATAAAGTTCTGCTCAAAATCACACTAGTTTAAAAGTTTAAATGGTCAGGTGATAATCTCTAAGTTTAATTCTTACTTTAAACAGGGCTTGAATTTATCATTTGTGGTTGCCGGCAAATCTAATACATAGGGCTAGCACACTCAGATTTCTTTTAGACTTTTCAATATAATGGACCATAACTGATATAGCAGCATAATGGTTTCCCAGTGTGGTTTGGCTCAGTCAATATACTTGGACAGTCAAAAGAAAAGCAAGCTCTCATAAATCTTAGATAACAATCATAATTCAACATATTTTATGATCCAAACTCTGCAACAATATCTATTCCATATCTGTATAATCATAAAAATAAATTTTCAAGAAAAATACCAAAACAAAATAATGTACATATATTCCACTTCTTTCCAGACATTCTTTGGATTTTCTTCATTTACAGGTTTTTGTTTAATATATTTTATACACTAAAAAAGTAAAACAATTACTTTGCATCCTTTAAAGTCAGGACACTCTACAGATATCTTATCATTTGTAAGAAATTATGAAAATGTACAATATGGGGTAAAGAGAATTATACATTGATGCCACTGTAAAGTCGAGATGCTTAATAAAATGCTAGTCTTAAACCTGAAGTATGACAAAAATTTATCACATCCGAAATTGTACTAATCCAAACATGTTGCCCTTGAACAACAAAGCATCTAAGAAGCAAATATAAAAATCTAATCTGTCAATCTCAAATCCTTTAGAGTGCAAAACCCCCTAACACAACCTGGTTGGGAAAACAGGCTTAGACCCATTACATAAATAACAGCACGCAAAGGAAGACGCTACGCTGCTTGTAACGATGCTTTGCACGAGGCTACCGTAATTACCTACTTGGGTACCATGGGAAGTAGTTTTGTACTCGTGGCTCCACATCTATAATACAACCATTTAAACCTTTGCATACTGTGTGCATTCATAGCTTCATCACTCAGCTAATTTCATTCATCCACAACTCTAATAATATAAAAGTCTCTCTTTATATATTTTCTAACATGTCATGTGCCTTAGTTGTTTGGTATGACCATATATTACTCTTTGCATCTTACAAAGAACTGTTCATAATCATTATTATCAAAATAATTTTAACAATCAAAGGTATGATAGCCTCCCCTTCGCTGTTTACAGTGCATAATTTACAGCCTCTAACCTCTCCCTGAAATTCAGCTCTTTAATTTCAAGTGCCAGCATTGTTGCCCTACTCTATACCTTTCCTATTAGATCATTCTATCTTTAAGTACACACACCAATCTTGGGATGGATATCCTGAATTAGGTATAACATTAGTTGTATATAGTTTATTGAACATGTTAATCAAGTACTTCTTTTCGATGATGGTGGCTCCAGGCATATAAAAAAGTCTACATCAAGGAACAGGCCTTAATTGAAATACTAAAAGGTTAATGAAATGAAAAAAGATGAGACAAGGGAAAGCATCTACAAATTTTGTAAGAAGTAAAAAAACCTGTCTTTTAAAATGTACCAGGTTATAGTTATTGGTTAAGATATAAGAGGAGAGAGAGTTCCAAAGCTTCAAAGTGCAGGGAAAGAAACAGTTATCAGAGTGGCCTGCCCTTGAGTTGTCAATGGCCACACAAACTGAATAATCACAGAATCTTGTAAAAGAATACCCATTGATTACTTATTTACTGGCCTTAATATCTCCCACCTTATCTTTCAAACCCAGCTTCAAATTCAGCATGAAAAATAGTCAGTATACTAAGGTATTCAAGCCTCACAAAAGTACCAAAAGTTGCAGGGAATTTTTTTAGTCCAAAATCCTTTATATTTTAAAATTGAAATATTACATAATGATATGCTTCTATACTTGAAATAATCATGGAAAATATCTCATAATGCTTCCCAAGCTGACGGAGACCCAATAAGTATGAACAGAATAATCACAGAATCTTCTAAAAGAGTAATGATTGATTACTTATTTATAGGCTGAATGGCCCCCAACATATATTACAACCCCAGAATCGAATTCAGTATGAAAAATAGTCCTTATACTGAGGTTTTCAAGCAAATCTATTACCCTCAAATAAATACCAAAAATTGCATGTAATGTTTTAGCTCAAAAACTGTAGTGTTTTGAAATTGAAATATGATGTAATGAAATGCTTCTACACTTGAAATAATCATGGAAAAAACCTCATAATGCTTCCCCAAGCCGGTAAATACCTAATAAATAGGAAACGAATAATCATAGAGTCTTCTAAAAGAGCTCCCATTGATTACTAATTTACAGGCCTGAAAGTCCCTCAAAATAGATTTTAACATTAGATTCGAATTCAGTAAGAAAACACGTCCTTATACTAATGTTTTTAAGCAGATCTATTGCCTTCACAAAAATACCAAAATTTGCAGGTAATATTTCAGAGAATATTTTAGCCTAAAACTCTTTTTGTTTTAAAGAGATATAACATAATGAAACATTTTACTTGTAGAACAATCATGGGAAATATCTCATAATGCTTCCCCAAGCTGACTGATGCCCAAAAAATGCAAACTGAATGATCACAGAATCTTCTAAAAGAGTAACAATTAATTATTTATTTACTGACCTTAATGTTCCTCGTCATATATTTCTACCCCAGATTCGAATTCAGAATGAAAAATAGTCCTTATTTTGAGATTTTCAAGCAAATCTATTACCTTCACAAAAATGCCAAAAATTGCATGTAATAGTTCAGAGAAATATTTTTAGCTAAAAACCTTTGTGTTTTGAAATTGAAATATGACATAATGAAACACTTCTGTACTTAAAATAATCTCCAAAAATAACTAATAATCCTCCCCTTGGCCGTGAGGTAACCGATTAATAAGAAATGAATAATGACACAATCTTCTTAAAAAGCAATCATTAATTACAGGCCTTAATGATTCCCAAACAATACTTGAACCCACATGTAAAGGATACTGGGAACTGGAGTGACATGCTGTCAATGGACAGAACCAAAGCATGTGATGGAGCCACAGGAAACCATGGAAGGGTCCGTGGGGCCTGATTGTGGATAGTGGACTGTGTTTTTAGTGCATTACACCTGACAGCTGGAGAATGGATGAGTGAATGAGGCCTTTTCTTCACCTGTTCCTAGTGCTACCTTACTAACACAGGAAATAGCGAACAAGAAAGATTATACAGGCAGTGATTACTGATTTTTGGATTTTCAATACTCATGTGTTCTTCCTATCTGTTACGACCAGGTCAAATGGATAATAGTCTACTATCTTGACAAGGTAATGATATGGATGTGAAATGTTAGTACTGAAACCTGATCTATTTACTTTTTCCTAATCAGACTTCTTATCTAATGTTCACTTACATCGCAGCTATCAAACAATTATGTAAGTTTCCAGTCAGTCCTATTTAGAAGGTGGTGGTGCCTGAATAACTTAAATTAGCAACCAGATGATAAATACCCGACTACATTTTGGGAAAATCTATTCCGTTTGACCACATTTCTCAGCAGGATGAATACTAGAAACTTTTTCACCTATATGAGAGCCAAATCAAAATTCATACCCTATACATATCTAAACATATTACTGTGCACTTCACAGGTTCTCAGCATCAGCATGTCTTGAAATGTACTTCGACCAGTGAATTACGAAAAACTATGCATGCATTACCCTACTGTAAGCTATGGTGTACACAATTTGGAATCAGTGTTTGTTCATAAATGTAAACAAACATCATAATACCATAGCTGTATAATGACTAGCCATAACAGTGTGTCTTCATCATCCAACTTACAATATTTAATCTTGCTTAGATCCTTTCACAGATGACTCTTGGAAGGCCTTGAGAATGAATAAAGCTAAGAGAATGTGTAGCAATATTACAGAAAAAATGGCACCATAAACGTTGGCTGTGGTTTCGCTGTAGGAGAGGAGATCTGCAAAGATTAAAAGTTCAGCATTAATTCTCTTCCTGTTGTATATTTGAATGGATGACCAAAATATATAAATGACTAATGTGACCACAAATGCATATTCAGAAAGTGGATTATGAGAGGTGGCTGACTGTCAGTACTTATGCACCTGGTGGCGACAGAAGAGAGGAGGATAGGCAAGTGATGTGGGCGGAGATGAGTGAGTATGACTGTAATTTTGATGAGGGGCCTTGAATAATAGCAAAGGGTGATTTGAAGACAGGAGTGGGTGATATGGTAGTTGATGGTATAACTGGGGAACAACAGTGGACAGGATACTCACAGTGAATGACAATGAATATGGTGAGCAGCTAGTCGAGTTGCATGTTAAAAAATGACTGGTAATTATTACTACCTAGTTCAAAAAGAAAGACATACATAAGTTTACTTGAGTACATGAGTTAAATGGTTACTGGGCATTACTGGCTTATAAACTAATTGATAAAAATACAAAAGAGGGGCATACATAAGTACACATCATGAGCGAGCATTACTGGATCATGTACTAACTGATGCAAGTGCTAAAAGAGTGACTTTTGAAAGTAAATGTGCTGACAGATGGTAGGATGTCTGATGGCTTCTTGATGGGGGCAAGGATGAAATGTCGTAAAGGCTTTAAGAAACAATATGGGTAGGAAGAGGGTGGTGAAAGTACACAAGTTTGGAAAAGTGGCTTTAGTAAAGAGATACCACGAGAGAATGGATAAAGAATGGCAAAAGGTAAAAGTAAACAAAACTATGGGAGTGGGTGACGAATGGGAGGTATTTAGGGAAGCAATATTGGCATGTGCGAGAGAAGTGTGCTACATGCTGAAGGTGGGACGCAAGCACGTGAGAAAGGATTGTGAATGGTGGGAGGAAGAAGCAAAGTTGCTCGTCAAAGAGAAAAGAGAGGTGTCTGGGCATTTCTCACTGGGAAACAGTGCGAGTGATTGGGAAATGTACAAGAAAAAGCAGCTGGAGGGTAAGAGTAAGGTGTGGGGGCTGAAAAGGAGGGTATGTGAAAGTTGGGATGAGTAAATATCAGCATACGTCAGAGAGAATAAGAAAAAAATTTTTTCAGGACATTAATAGCGTGAGAAAAACAAGTGACTACATTGTAACATCAGTGAAGGGGACAAATGGGATGGTAATAGGCAGTGATGAGGTGAAGAGATGGAGTGAGTAGTTTGAAGGACTGTTGAATGTGTTTCAAGATGGTGTGGGCAGATGTAGGGTGTCAGGGTCGGGAAGTATACGAATTGAGAGACTCATGGCTAATGGGTTGGTGAAGAAAGAAGTGGTGAAAGCTTCGCTAAAGACGAAATGTGGCAAGGCTGCTGGAATGGATGGTACTGCAGCTGAATTTCTAATGAAAGGTGGTGACTGTATTGTTGAGTGGTTAGCTAGGTTTTTCATTGTATGTATCATGGTGAAGTGCCTAAGAATGGACAAATGCATGTATAGTGCCACTGCATAAATGTATGGGGGACCAAGGTGAGTGTTAGCAACACAAAAGTATGTTTGTTGAGTGTACCTGGTAAGTTGTATAGGAATGTGGTGCTTGAGAGGGTGGTGGCATGAACAGAGCATCAGACTGGGGAGGAACAATGTGATTTCATGATTGGTATAGGATGTGTGGATCAGATGTTTGTTTTGAAGTATATATGTGAGAAATACTTAAAGAAACAGAAGGATTTGTATGTGGCATTTATAAATTTGGAGAACGCATATGACAGCGTTGATAGAGATGCTTTATGGAAGGTGTTACGAATGCACGGTGTGGGAGGAAAGCCTGCAGATGCAGTGAAGAGTTTTTATCAAAAGGGTAACGTGTATGTGTGCGGGAAGGTGGAAAGGAAGGCGAGTTATTCCAGGGTCTGCGGCAGGGATCTGTAAGGTCACCATAGCTGCAAAACTTATGGACAGAATGATGATTGGGGTAAATCCAAGGGTCATGGAGAGAGGGGTAAGTATGCAGTCCGAGGGGGTGAGGGGTCCCAGGAAGTGAAGCAGTTGATGTTTGCTGATGATATGGGTGTGGCTGGTGGCAGAAGTTAGTGTCTGAGTTTGAGATTTGTGTATGAAAGCAGAAAGTTATGAGTAATTGTGAATAAAAGCAAGATTAGGTTTAACAGTGCAAAGAGACAGGTTAGTTGGGGTGCGACTTTAAATAAACTAAACTTGGATGAAGTGCAATGTTTTAGGTACCTGAGAGTGGATATGACAGCGAATGGAACCATGGAAGTGGAAGTGAGTCATATGGTGGGTGAGGGGGCGAAGGTTCTGGGAGCGCTGAAGAATGTGTGGAAAGAAAGTCTACTATGTGGGAGAGCGAAAATGGGTATGTTTGTAGGTACACTAATCCCAACGATGTTGTACATTCGGATACGAGGCATGGACTATGGATGAAAATATAAGAAATATTAGGGTAAGAGAGAGGTGTGGTATCAAAGAGGGTATGGTTGAGAGAGCTGAAGAGAGTGTGCTGATATGGTTTGAACATAAAGAGTGAAAGAGAGAGGGGGTGGTTGACAAAGAGAATCAATGTGTCAGAAGTGGAAGAATCAAGGAGAAGGGAAGATGGCAGGATGGAGTAAATAAGATCTTGAGTACTCGGGGCCTGAACTTGCAGGAGAGAGAAAGGCATGCACGGGATAGAAGGAATTGGAGCGATGTGGTATGTAGGGAGCGGCATGCTGTCAATGGACTGAACTAGGGCATGTGAAGCCGCCGGGGGAAAAGCACGAAATCATTTGTGAGGCCCTTGGTTGTAGACAGAGAGGTGAGGTTTCAGTGCATTACATATTACTGCTAAAGAATGGACTTGAGCGACTGAGGCATTTTCTTCGTCTGTTCCTGGCGCTGACGCGGAAAACGGCGAATAAGTATAAAAAGAAAAATGCATACATATTAAAGTCAGTTTATAAAATCTATATATCTATATTTCTGTTTCCTATGCTATTACAGATTTATATAACAGTCTTCACTATCAAATTCGGAAAGTAATTCTGAATTAAGTTTATAAGCGAGAACTACTTTATGACAAATTTGTATTATACACTCCTCCTACCCTATAAAAAAAAGGTTTTAATCAAATCTGCTAACTGTGAATACCAACAGACTGATGGATCAGGATGAAAAATGGAAGGTCCGGTACAATGTGGTGATCGTAAGATGAGGAAAGGCCACCTAGTACCAGCAGGTGAACTACTGTGGGCACCTGGTCTCTAGAAGTAGGTGTCATACGAGGAGTTACGCGATTGTAATTAAAAAGAAAAAGGCTTTAAATAGCTGCATCACCTTGAACTATTACCTGGCCATTTGCGGAAGGTTTTTAATGATAATTACTCCAAAAATAATTTCGCGAAATTCATTTTTTTCCTATGTAAAGATAAAAAGACTACCTAAAGCATCCTGGAGTAAAAGTGGAGCTTCATAAACATTTTACTGTCCAGGTCACGCCTCACAGAATTTAAGCAGCCAGGGTGCGTTTTCTATGCCCACGTGTACGAAGACCTTCTCCTCAACTCTCATATCGTACAAGGATTCTTGATAACAAAATCATGTTAGAAGAAACAAAGTCTTTCTGTTCAATAACGTTCATAAACGAAAGTCGAATCTGTAACTGAACAGATCCAAAGTGTTCGGATCTTCAGAGAGTGTGGAGCTCCTCTCTCGGTAGCCCAAGCCAGAGCCGAACGCGGCCTCGCGGACACAACTATACATCAGCTATATGAAAGCAACATGGCAGAAACATTGGAGAATATTACATTGTTTCTCGCTTCCAAATGATGCCTGTCCACCCCCTCCCCTTCCCCTCCTCTCCCCTCCTCCATGCTAAGCTCCGTCCCACACTCAGCCCACACCCTCCCCTCCCCAACACCAGGCCCCACGCCCTGCCTTCTCCAGCACACAACCCGACGCCCTCCCTTCCCCAGCACCCAACCCCACGTCCTGCTCTCCCCAACACAAGGCATCACGCCCTCCCCCAACAATAGGCCCCACACCCTACCATCTCCAATAACAAGACCCCACACCCTGCCCTCTCCAACATCAGGTCCCATGCCCTACTCCCCCCCCCCTCACCCAACACCAGGCCTCACGCCCTGCCATCTCCAACATCAGGCCCCAAACCCTAACCCGTCCAACACCAGGCCCCACGCTCTACCCTCCCCAAAACCAAGCCCCACGCCCAACCCTTGCCAATACAAGGCCCCAAGCCCTACCCTCCCAAACAATAGGCCTCACGCCCTGCCCTCCCCAACATCAGGACCCACGCCCTTCCCTCTTTGTATGCCTCTCTCTCTCTCTCTCTCTCTCTCTCTCTCTCTGCAATCTACGTTAAATAATATGTCCCAATCTATTGGTCATTTTTCCATGTCCTCAGCTCCAGTCACTGATAAAGATCGTCACCGAGGACAGGCCATTAATGAAATATACGCGACGGCCCACGATATACACAAGAATAGCAAAAGAGACAAAAATTATCCTGGAGTCTTTGAGGAGGTGAAAGATCTGAATTCTAAATGCTGGCAGATCGTAGGTGTTACAAGAACATGAGATGGTGAAGAATTCTAGAGCCTCGCTTTGTAAGTAGATAAAAAAGGACATCACAACTTCGCATCTTTGAGCTGCCAACAGCCACACAATAATCATGTGAGGTAGTGGCTTGATGAGGAGTATCATGTAGTATATGTTACGGCGGAAGTACGCAAACGTTTAGCCAGTTCTCTGGAGTAGAAGCCGGAGTAATATCTATAGAAAAGGGAATGAGAACCAACACAGAGACGTTGGGAAAGACGGTCAGGTACTGAGGTCAGACTAGAAAAGATATTGAGTCGGTTTGCTTTAGACTGAACACTTATGTACGTACGGAGAGAGAAAGCCTCCCTGGATGTGAAAGAGGTACTGCATAAAAGGACGAACTAATCATCGTCTAACCTGAGCAATTATTCAGAGATGAACATTTCCGTAGCATAAGAACACGACTCTAGTTTTCTTCTTGGAGGCAGACTCCGCTGTTTGTCTGATGTGCAATTTCGAAAAGTAGATAAGATGTTACTGTAAAGCAAAGTTTATAGTTCCAAACGGTGAAATCATTAAGGCATCAAAAGGTAATGAAAAACGTGAGGACTGATGAAGGAAAAATGGGGAGGAACTGGGTGCAAAGCGTAAAAAGGTCACATCTATCCCGTTGGGAAATTCCGTCCAAATATGGCGTTACAGAAACACTTTTGACGAAATGAAAATCGAGCAAGAGACGATGACATGGATCTGAAAGAACTTTAGTTGAATCATCAACGCACGAGTGCATCTGGTTGTCTATTGACGACAGAACATCATTCATAAAAATGGGGAAGAGATTTGGAGACAAAACAGAACCCTGAGGAACACCGCTGCTGGTATGTCGACAGTCACAAAACTGGAATGATTAAAGGGGAAGCTGACTACGAGAGAGCAGAGTGAGGGAATCAAACCCCGATATCAAGGATAACAACACAGGATTCCCCAAAACTTCTCAGGAAATATAACTTAATGTAAGTAACGCTTTAAATCATATCTCTGGTGTTCTTCACCTTGCGAGAACCGTAATTTAGATTAGAGAGAAGACTGCGAGTTCAAGGTGCAAAATTAACATGAAAATTGAAGAAGGAATCAAAGATTATACAACAGTTGGTCATGGTGTTATGGCGATAGTTGCACTGGTTCCAACCCTCAAATTTCTTTGCGACAGCGAGTGGTAATGTATGTTTTTAAGAAGAAAAACAAATTTTCAATATTTCAGGCAGAAGAAATACAGACAGGTAAGCATGGGCGCAATTTCTGAGGCACACCCCTTCATAAGACGAGGACTGCCACTTTGTGTGTGCCGAAGAGAGAAGCGCGTCTTGGACTAAGCGAAAAGAGATTATAGAGAGAAGCATAAGATTAGTAAGAGATGCGTTAGGGGGAGAGGGATCGTTGGAGCCATCCAAAAAGGAGTTTCAGTAGAAAAGAGAACCAAAAGCAGTTCAACTCCTTTATCATTAAGAGAGACAGCTACAGAATAGGGGGAACAGAAAAGCAAAGTATACGTGGAACAAGAAAAGCTGTTGCAGATTATTGTAGCCAAAGATTAGAAAGACATATGCGCGACGTAGAAAGGCTTTCATGGTTCCTTTGGACAAAGAAACACTTCTTCTCTCGGGTAACATACTATCAATGATTTCTGGCGGAGAGGAGAGCTGAAAGTGAATCGTAGGAAGAGCAGGTTTTCCAGGTCCCTTGTTCCAGTTGCCTTGGTGAACCATGGACTGGAAGAAGAGTCGAGCCTAAGAAGAGAGAATATGTATACCTCCATTCCCCCTACCACAAACTCTGCTACACTCTTAGCAGAGACAGAAAAATCGCCCGAGGACAGGTACTATTCTTTCCTGGAAAACACACCCACACACACACACACACACACACACACACACACACACACTCACACACACACATACACACACACACACACACACACACACTCATACTAAAACAGCGAGGAGAGAGAGAGAGAGAGAGAGAGCCGATAGATCTAGCCTTAGATAGCTCCTTAGATCGAAACAATCAAAGCCCTTGATAATCCTGAATATTTGTAACCTTAACATTTTTTCTAAGATAAATGGATTTCAAGTCGTCCCGCTGGGTTTCATGGGATTTGTTTCTCAGTCGGTGAGTCTTTTTGGTCGTTCGTCACTTTACTGTCTTTGTTCTGCCTACGTTTTTTTCGCGGGTAGGGCGACCAAAACAGAATGCAGTATTCAATGTGAGGACGCGTCGCTCCGGTAAATTGTGAAGAGTGAGTTAATTTCTTAGATTTGAATTCGCCTGCCTTACCTGTATGGTTAGAAATTTGTACGTCAGTTTTACTTCTCTTATGCACAACTTACTTGGTTCTAAGTCACTGAACAACACTGCATCTCAGTCGTCTACCGCACCTACCTTTTGTCCTTCAGTAGAATTCGTCCTATAGCTTGCCTTCTCGTTTCTACTGTTGATGTGTACACCATTGCACTTAACGATATCATAAGTAATTCGCCATTTGTGTGAATTGTCTATCACGTTCTTTGTGTCAACATGCAGCGCTAGACGTTCAATTTTTGTTGTAGTGAATACATCCGTAACTTCTTAGTTGACCAGCAGCATGATATGCATGCAGCATTAAATGCTTCGTTTTGCATTCACAAGAGAACAGGTGTGATACTGTGGTATTTCTCATAAACTATTGCAAAGAGAGCTGTTTCCTTCAGCTCCTCTGTATTCTCTACCTTCTGCTGTCTTCCATTCATTGTTTAAGATAGTGACCAGATTGCTTTTGTTTTTCACCTAATTCAGATATTTGGTTCACTTTCTCAGAACCTATATTGCTGTAATACCCTGTAGCTTATGTCCAGGCTCTTCCTCCCCAACCGATCTCTCACTGTTCTTAATGAAAACCTCCTAACGTTAAGTCAAATGCAACGTCAATCCTTTGACTTTGGTTTTCACCCCACAGCGCCAGAGAGAGATTTGGCCACCTCCCCCAAAACAAACATCATCACCCTTCACTCACTGGAGCAGGGTTATCTTATCCACAGCAGCTGCAGAAATTTTTGCTAGCTTTCCAGTTGCTGTCACATTCTAACATTC
The DNA here is from genome assembly GCA_032361385.1 of Panulirus guttatus. Classification (NCBI taxonomy): domain Eukaryota; kingdom Metazoa; phylum Arthropoda; class Malacostraca; order Decapoda; family Palinuridae; genus Panulirus; species Panulirus guttatus. Next base: position 1,966 of record JAUUDW010164214.1, on the reverse strand, counting down.
ATACTAAGACTTTCATCAGAGCTGCCTAAGATTAAACTGGACTCCAACTATTAACACAGACTGAGAAGCTAAACTGAAAGTAACTGACAGTCACTTCAACGATGTATGTATCATCAATCTCTCAGTTAATACACTAGATGAGGACATTGGCTGTGCTCCAGTTTCTAATGTCTCGTTTGCCCCAAGTGGAAAGAATGGATGCGGTAAAAGCAGGATATTCTCTGTTGCAGAAGGGTAAAGCAATAATGATATCAGTCAGCTTTTACGTGGGACAGTGCATAGTGCTTTGTTCAGGAAGTCCCTGTCCTCGAGCATCCTCCAGCAAATTTAGAATCTCAAGAAGAAAATGATATAGATAAAAAGTAAGGAGGAATAGAAACACGTACATTAGAAAAGCCGATAAGTAAAAAGGTTTTAGTTATAAGTGAATAAAAGTTATTACAGTGAGACAATCCTTCAACTAGTAAGTAATCATGATACTCGTACATGCAGATAACTCTGCTCCAAGCAACTCCGCTCCAAGACGACGATGCTGTGAGAGAATTCAACAAACAATTCAGAGAACCATTGAGATGGAGGAATGATCTGATCAAACATTGCAGTATTCAAAACCATAATATTGGCGTACTCTCAGCATATCTAAACCTTCATTACTGTGTTGCAAGTTTGATAGAATTAATGGAAGAAACTTGTTTCACCTTTTATGAAAGCCATTAATGGATATCCAGGGATTAACAACATGTTTGAATATCTGCAATGAGCCTGCAGCAGCTTGCATATACATCGTCTGGAACAGATCATTCTATACACTACTTTCCTTTTGGCTGAATGATCTCACATACTGTGTCTTGTGCGAGGAAACAGGACTTGTGTATAATAGCAGTCTGTGCCTTTTATGAAGTTTTCGTATTTCACAAATTTAACTATTGTTAGTGTACTTAAACGAGGAATCTGCCTTTCGTATCTATATAAATATGCTCGTAAGGTACAAAAATCTGTGTGTCCGTCTGTCTGCTTGTTCTTTATCTATCTACTCCCAGGTGTCTTGACCAATCTCAACAGAATGTTGTGAAATGATAATCTCGAACACGAGGCCAGTGAATGTTGAGCTCACAACCCCTTCCATGAAGGGATGGGGGTAACATATGGCCGTATATACTCCGGATGAAACGTGGATTGATGATACAGTAATGAGTAATATCTTGATAATGGTAATGATATTACCCATTGATGCATCTCAACTAAGAGCTACTGAATGCGAATCTGTAAGTGCTGCTGTCAACCTAGACAGAGCCCTGGATTCTGCCGGTACATAGATTGTATTAGAAGGAAAATCGAGTATGTCTAAGACAAAGAACATTACACCAAAAACGAGAAATCGAATGATAGAGTTGTGAAGTGTTCAACGTTGCCCGCCTACAATGTATATCGTGGGAGGACAATTTTTATTGTTCATTTGGCGCAGAAAACAAGATTGACGACTGATATGATGAAGTTTCCTTAAGAATTCATTTGGAAGAGTCGCATGACATCAGCCTGATACGATCGTCAACCGATTCTTTTATTTTTCCGGTGCAGAAGGAACTCGCCATCTTTGCCCCAGGTACAGAATAGAATTGAGATCTTCGTTTATATGCACACCTTTACAAACAGCATCTTTTCTACTGCAGGTAAAGCTTGATGAATCCGCATATGCATTAGCATCTAGTTCTAGGTGTAGAATATCATGATGATGATGTATGCTCCAGAATAAGGGTTCAGTTACAGTATTCTCAGAAACGTTTGCTCTCGTTTCAGATTCACTCGAGGCTTCCGCATTAACGATAAACTGTAAAGTACAATTTTCCAAATAGATGAGAATCATCTGGAAAATTTTTGCATAAAAGAGTCCAAGTTGGATTGACTTAGACAAGTGGTCTTTGTGTTTGACTCTGTCAAAGATCCCAGCAATGTCAAAAGTTATGGC
>JAUUDW010164103.1:0-14807 GCA_032361385.1 Panulirus guttatus | reverse complement strand
AGGTTATAAAGAAATAATAATTCTGGAACTGATAAAAAAAAGGACATACACTTTAAATTAATGCAAAGAGACAAAGATCTGGGGACACTGATGCAAAGTTACTGAATAAATTACTGAATTAAGCTTCTGATAGAACAGTCTCTATCTTAGAACAATCAGAGACACTTATGCTGTGTTTGATGGAAGTTTTAGTAAGGAGCAAGCTTAGGATTAGTATATCAAGGGGAAAACAGTGATTTCAGGAAGAACCAAAGACACATAGAGTTAGAATAATTGTTGCTGCAGAACATAACCAGAAAGTGAATGTACAAAAACTAAAAGAGTTAATGAAGTAAAAAGTCTTGATAATATTTGGTCTAGAAGAAAACCTTCTACCAAGATTAAAAAAAAAAAAAAAAAGGGTAGTGAAGGTAGAATATTTTCTAATATGCTGCCATTTTAGACAACAAACATTTCTTTATGTCACTGTTCCATCCTTTTGGTTTTGCTTTGGAAAGACCATCTACTACGTGTTGGCGCATAAGTTCCCTTCGCTGCTTTTAATGTTTTACTGCGCCCAAGTCATTTTTATTAACGATATCACCCCAAGTTACCTGTCAGGAACAGTGCGAAGATCTTTAACATATGCAAGTCTAAAGTCTGGTAATTTTTTGCAAACCTCATGTTCACCAGCCGGCATTTCAGGCATTGTTGAAAGTTACCTCAAAAGTAATTTGCAAGTGATCACTTGTACCAAACTTTTCTCCAACTTCAACATTATCTCCCCCATCACTGTAAAATAAAGTGTACATAGGAATTGCATATTCAGTAAGGAAATCTCAGTTCTTAACATCATACTAAGATTCCAAAATACCAATTGTATCATAATTTCCTTCCTTTACATTTGTCTTTAACTCTGAAAATTTATTGTATGTACTCTGTGCATTAACATAAGATATTGATACATGACTGAGACTTTTTTCCGTTGGTATGTGTGTGTGCAGCATTAGCAGTGGGGGAGCCCATTTACCTGAATTTGATCTGTAACCTCAATTTGACCTCTGAAATTATCTCTACTACCTGAGAATTGACAACTAGGTGTCTTAGTCTGAACTGCTCCATACCTTCCTTGTTCCTTTCCTGGTTTACCTATCCTGCCGTATTTCCTCTTTCAGTGTTCCTATGTTCTGAGTACCTAAGTAGTTTATGTCTGTCATAAAAAAACCTCATATTCTTGTCAAACTCTCTAATGTCGGCTTTCCCTGTTCCATTCAGTTAGAGTCTTTCTTTGGCAAAGAGGCTTCTACCTCAGCCAGAATGATCCCATAAATCTATACAAAAGGGTTTCCTCTTCCCAACTGAAAGACACAAATTTACTGTTTATCCCCAGCATTCTACTGAGGGTACAGGGATTTACGTCATATTTGTACAGCAATCTCAATATAGCTAACTTCCTTTGGCTCTTGTTGCATTACAGATGAGATCCTTATACTTTGTTGATATTTTTTCTGATCTCCCATTGATTATATTGTTTATCCCCACCTGGACAACAAACATTGTACCCTAAGAAGTGTTTAAGATACTGTAATCAAACTTTCCAGGACTACTTTCTAATTTTACACCAGAAAAGCACAAATCTCTCTGTTCCCATGAATGCAGAACTGGTCCTGATCCCTAACTAAGGAATCCCATCTGAGATTATGCAATGATCATCTTGAATGTCATCCTTCAGTGAACTAAACCTTTTTTGAGTCTGTATCTTTCCTAAACTTTCTTTGTTTGTCAACAAATCTGCCTTGCAGGTTGAAAGGTAATTTTATCCTCCAACTTTATGTACATGGCTACAATCCTATTTTCTATGTTATATAACTGTTTGTCACCAATGATTCTTGCTACTGTATATCATCTAATTTAGCAGTAACAAAGCCTGCTTTGCTTCCCACAGATTCATCCTAACATCTAGTATCTTTAACACCTCATTATTCTTTCTAATTTCTAAATGCAGTTTCTATTACAAACATGACATGAAATTACATTCTTCCTTAATGAGAAAGTCTTGGGTGAATTCCCTAGTACAGCTAAACTGTGGAATAGGTGTCATTCTTTGAAGCGCAATGATGAACCAGGAGCTCAGGAGAAACATGCCCACTTGCATCAGATGTCAAGGGAGTTGTGACCTAACACTTTCACTTCTGTTGCCATATATTTACCATGATTTCGTGATTCATGATGAGATTGTTCTCTCTAAGCTCCTTTATCAAATGAGAGTTTCAAAACAGGTTGAAGGTTGAGCATGACGTATGATATGTAATTAGAGTAACAAAACTCAATCATGAAGCTTGTTGATCCTATGCTGCAACATCTGTCGCAGTGATTTTATAAAAACTTCAAATTTTCTTGCCACCCCAGTGAAGGGCAAGTTCAGATAAACTGGTATTATTGTCCTCCCATAGTTTTTATAGTTCACAGAAGATTGTAGATATATACTTTCAGGAGGTACTCTAAAAATATCATTACACACACACATGTATCTGTATATGCAAGTAAGACAGTAATGCGCATGCTAATTATTTGCTAATAATGAGGAAAAGTGAAAAGTCACAAGTGCTTTCTTGTAATATTACTTCTTTAGGGGACAACAGAGAAGAGAAATGATACATTTATTCAGTACATAGCCAATATATATGGAGAGAGGAAATGGGTTGTTTCCAGTCACATGTATGGCTTGTGATAGAAGATTGGCATTGTGCTTGTCATAAAATTTTTTATACATTCAAAACAAATTCAGCTGTTTACAAATATTTTCTATGACATATCTGTTCCTGTCATATAGTCCTTCACTAATATTCATGTTGCAAATTTTTGAATGCTTAATAAAAGAAGATTCAACAATATTTTTATTGAATCTTCTATTATTAGCATACAGAGACTTGTAATATGAATATTAGTGAAGAACTGTCTGTGTAAATGGGTTAGCTTTGTCACAGGCAAAGTTTGTACTCAGCTGAATTGGTTTTGACTGTGTAACAAATTTAATGACAGGAGTAGTGCTTGTCCCACAGCACACTTTTGTTTTATGAAAGCATGATGACTTCAAGAGACATCAGAGCAAGAGCCATCAATTCATGAGTGAGGAGATAAAAGATTTAGTAGAAGGGTCACTGGACTCCATCTCATGCTAGATACCCTCCATTTTTTGGTGAGCATGGCTGGAGGCATTCTGGGCCCAAGCAGTGTCATTATAGAAGCTGTGCAAGGGAAACTGATTAGCCCAACTAAAATGCCAAGGCTGAAATCTTGAGAAAGTGATAAAGATTGGACATGCTTAGATGAAATGACAGAGATACTATTTGATTAAAAGAACCTAAATGGGCAGAAATGGTATGTCTAGAGTGGAAGGGTTCAGATGCAAACAAGAGGTCAATTATGTTAGAAGAATAGTTGAAATGATCAGGTACTTTATATTAAGGGAGGAAAAAGAAAGAGCCTTGGGATGCAAGGTATTTGACAAACACATTTATTAGATGATACCTTTGCTTAAATGTTTTTTACCTGCCTTGAGAAGCTCTAGGTGCATCACCTGTAGAAATGGATGGTTCAGATCACTGGCTAAATTAGCTCTAAGAGTAGTTTTTTTTTATAAGATCCTACCTATTTCATGTGTTTATAGTCTCTGATTCTTGCAGGGCTCAGTCTGATGATGAGAAGCACAGGTTTTGCTGTGAAAAAACATTTGTTTATTGAATGCAAAGTGCTATGAGCATTGACTCAATTTCCCATCTCCTCTTTCCCTGTCAGAAAACCATTTCTTAAGGCCTTGCAGTAAGAGATGCAAGGCACAAATTCCAGTGGACTGTGAGGTATGTGGGTTGGTGGACAGAAGACAGTACCTGCACCACCATACCACCAATGTTGTACACTTGGGTTTGTTACTATTTTTTTATTGGGTTACTGTAAATTGTTGTCAGGAAAAGTGAAATCCAGTCAGGTACATCTTATCTAGGGAATAAAGTGTTCTGACCTCCCTGTGAGAGAGCTCTTCCTCTTCATTTCTTACAGGGCTCTGCCTATGGTAGAGAAATGGTTTTTCATACTCCAAAACCTAATTTTTTTTTTATATCTGTATTTCAGAATCATTATTCCATAAGTTTAAATTACAGTTTTGTATCCAGCACTGTATCTTACATTTTTAATTTATAATACATAGCAATTTATATTCTTTTTTAATGCAAGTTTATTATACTCATGTTTAACCCATATCATCATCTTGCATATCCATCATACAGCTTCAAAAATATTTTCTCTATATATTCATAAAACCTATTATCATGTATGATTCACGGTAGAATGTGTGATACAGCATCTAAGATAACAGAGCCTTTAAAGGGTTAGAACAAAAAATTTCCTTGCACCTAAATGTAATCTCATTGTTAATTGAGATTGCAGTTTGTATTTTTTTCTGTCACAGGCTCTCAGTCTGAATGAATATCGTTGTAGTTACTGCTCATAATACAGCCCTCCTAGGAATATGGGTTAAGGTAATGTAGCTTTAGTACGATAAAAGTTTCTTGTTTTTAATCATAAGAAGGTTTTCAGGTATAATACAACAAATGCTTTTCAAAGCTTCTAAAAAGTACTTATCATTAAAAAAAATGACTCAGAGGATCTGATACCACCATGAACAAGTAGCAAAGATTGAAGGATGGCTGAGGCTATCATCTGGGTAGGTTAATTAAACTAAGAAAATTAGTCAGCAAAAATGTGGTACAGGATTCCTTAATCCTTTATATATTAATTCTACCTGCACCATTCCAGTGGTTAAAGAGAAGGAAAAAACATACCTCCGGCAAGCCTCCGCGCCGTTGCTTAAACGCAAGAGCTCGAAATTTGGGCTTGGTCAGTTCATAGGGACAAACCAGTCAAGCCATTTAGTCTCAGGTATATTCTCTCATTCCCTGGCTTGACTCCCACAGTTCATGGGCCACTGATATACATATATTGAGGAAATGTTCCTGGGTCTACAACCATCACTAAATAATTAAAGTCATGTAAATGTAATTTTGCATTTGTTTTAATGATATGATTGACAGAAAAAATCCTTGGAATGGCAAATTTCATTTGTATATGACTATGTATGCTTTGTTTGTAAACTTAAAAGATGATTTTACATGAAAGAAAACAAATACTATGGTCTTGAATGAGCTTCTCTGGTAGTATATTCGTTGCCTATTAAAGTGTAATCATGGGAGCAGTGCTTCTTTCTTGTCAAAACTTCAGTGAATGTGAGAACCTCAGATTGTTGTTGTTACCATTGTTGATGTTATTCTTGTTTTTATTCTTCTCATGCTCTTTTTCTAAATATTTTCAGTCTAATACTAATATTCATTGAAAGCACATAGGCATGCATGTTTATGTGCATGCACTCATGCACATATGCATGCACATTTTTACATTGTTTGAGACCAGCCTATTTAGGTTTTTACCACTGATATATAATGGACTTTTAGTCAGGCACACTTACTCAACCAATGAGCATTTCACACACACACACACACACACACAACACACACAACACACACACACACACACACACACTTGCACCATAGGGGTTTCTGTAATAAAAGAAAGGATTCATCTGGCCATGAGATGCTTAGGGAGACTAAGAAATTTGAAAAAAATGGTAGAATTCAGTTAGATATTCATCATACATGACAAACCAAAAGAAAAAAGGGAGGAAAAACAAAATATACAGCCAGAGGGCAAAAACGGGGAGACCTCAAATGAAGCACGAGGACAGAACAGACCTGCCACTACTGCTAAGAGATCAGGAACATTAAATGATAGACATATCAGACTAAAAGTTGTGTATAAAATGCAGATAGACTTACGGTAAATGCTAAGGAGTTGGAATTCAAGGACTGAATTAGGGTAAATGCACCTGATTTTGTTGGCGTTGTGAAGACAAAGCTTATAAAGAGAAAAGATCTAACCTGGTCTGTTAAGAGGGATACATGATAGCCAGAGGGGACAGAGAAGACAAAGGTGGAGGAGGACCAACTCTTCTAATGAGATATTGGCTTAAGTTTAAGAAAATAATGGTAAATGGCCCATTCAGACAATACATAATGAGAAGAGTAACTGTAGCAAAGAAGTTCTTTGTGGTATTAATCATGTATTCTCCAAAGAACAAAATGAGCCAGAGCAAATTTATGATGAAGACAATGAAGAAACAAATCAGGATGTTGCATGCAGCAGTAAAACATGCACTTCTCAGAGATGATGAAGCACTAATAATGGGTATTTCAGTTAATGAGATAAAGTAAGGTAATTTGAATTCTCATGAAGGCAGAGAATCTTGGAGAAAAAAGTTATTGGTGTATGCAGCAAAATTTTCTATACCAGCATGTCACTAAGTCACTAGGATCAGAGAGACTGTTACACCAACATTATAAGATCTAATCTTCACACATAATAGCAATGATTTTGAAAGTACCATAGATGATACATCAGATGTAAAAAATTACCATGTAATGATAGAGTTTGACTGGGGTAAATGAGCGATATAAAAAGAGAAGCATTGGAACCTGACTCACAGGAGATATATGTGTGGAAATTTTACAAAAGTTAGTAATTTCTATGTTACAGGAGACTACTTATTATTAAGCACCCTTGGGTCCTTGATGGTAGCAGTTGAATTAATTTTCCACATGTAAGAGTAAGAAATTGTGAACCACATGACCAATGGAAAATACAGAATAATCATAAGTGCACAGCAGTAAAAGAAAACAAGAAAATTACATGTTGACGTACACTAACATGTACGCTGTTAGAACGTGACTGGTCTGTTGGTCTCTGTTTGCAGACTTCTCGTGGCATTACACCAGCCAAAGCACCACAGCGTTACAACATACACTTTACTGCACTTGTATTTTTATTTTCATTTACTTGATAAGCATATTGCACATTAGAAATGTACTGGAAACAATGCTTTACATAACTGTCCTGTATTTACACTTAATCTGACAGAAATATATTTCACATTCCTATATAAATTATCCTTAGGGATAGGGGGGAAAGAAAGCTTCCCATGTATTCCCTGCATGTTGTGGAAGGTGACTAAAAGGGGAGGGAGCGGGGGGTGGAAATCCTCCTCTCCAGTTTTTACTTTTCCAAAAGAAGGAACAGAGAAGGGGGCCAAGTGAGAATTTTCCCCTCTAAATGGTGAATATGTATGAAAAGAAAATTAAATAAACATGTGCAGAAATTTTCCTCCAGTTAACTTCACAAAATAAACTGCCATTTTTCTGTCAGTCAGATTCTTAACTGAATAAGCATATAACATTTAAAAAACTAAAGCATAAACTTTCCAAATTGAATATTTTTTCTAGTGTGTTAATTAAATTTTCACCAAGTAAATATGAATGATAAAGATACTTCTTCAATAAACACCCACTCTAACATGAATGATACTGAGACTTTAATTTTCTTTATTTCCTGTCAGTCAACTTTTTCACTACACATTCTTTAAAACGAATGATAAAGCAACTGTCATCTGTAAGTTGTAAAAAAATCTTGAATCACACAATGTAGAAATTAACTTCCATTCTCATGTACTAAACATACATACAGTGTACTTCAGCAATGTAAATCCAGAGAGAAAAATAAAGCGCTTTTTAAGGCTACTGACCAATTCCATATTTAGGCGATGGTGTGCTGCACCTTCTTTCATCTCAAATTCCATCTGTATCATCGAGGTCTAATGTATCATCAAACGGTGTAGGGCTGGGTGCCATTGCAGGTGTAGGGCTATCCTTAGATAGCTCATTAAAACTAGGATTCACATTGTCAATGGGGTTGTGGTAAGGTTCTGGTCACTAGGTGTAAAAAACAATGTCATTCTGGTAATCCATCCTTATCCATTTTTATATATCTCTCTAAGTCAGTGATAGGATTGTAACACAATAGTAACCTGAGATATGGGTCTGGCTGGCCTATCAACAAGATCGTCAGATTTTTCCTTGGGAAGAATTACACATCTCTTCGAGTTCCATCTACTCATGTAACTCCTTAGCTTTACAGGCAAGTATAGGGCCAGTGATACAGTTTCCCTGTGCTCATATGATACTTGAACCATTTATAGAGCACTTCATTTGACTGTTCTAACTTAGGCTTGTGTAGGTTCCTACATTCTTCCACTATTTCCTTATGTGCATTAACACACAGAACTTCAAAAGCTTAACTTTCTGTCACTTAAAGTCATAAATTGAGGATGAACAGATGTTGTACTCAGTCATAATTCTGCTACAAGGTTCACGTTTGTACAGACACTTAAGTCATAATTCTGCTACAAGGTTGACCTTTGTCCAGACACCTATGGTCAATCTTCTGCTGTAAAGATAGAACAACTCTGTTTCTCTTTGCACCAGAATGCACACTACTATTCTGTGAAGCCATACCTATAGGAAAAAACCAACAAATTGTATTTTATTAAAACTTGCCAAAATTATGCACCCACGATGATAATAATATCCATGGTGATGACACGTGATTACACATAAACAGCGCTGCAAATCCTGCGATCATCGGTAAACTATGTTAAGTACTACAGTAAATGAATTTCAGCATTATACTGTACCATGACATATAAGATATATTGGTTCATTTTTCTGTATATGTTTTCATTTTACAAGTATTCAGTTATTTTACAACAAAGATCATAGTTTGATTGCCACATACTGTCCTCCTCCATTCCTCCCCCACTTCCCTAGGGACCTATGCATTAACTTCTGTGTTATATAGTACCACAGCAGTATAAGATACTTTAACTCACTTTTTACATATTGTGTACAGTATTTCAATTCTGCATGTATTTCTGTAATCTTATAATGTAAAGAAGAACACCTTGTTTATATGTCCTTATTGTGAACAATTTTTACCAATGGAGGTGGGGGGTATTAGGTGGTTGAATGTATAAGTCACAGTTATCATTGTACTGAAATGGACAGTTAAACAATCTGGCAGTTAACTGAATGTACTGTAATTTAAGTGGGTGCCCTGTGTACAGATATTTTTCTGGATTATTTTATCCATACTGGGAAGAATTGAATCATGCCATTGTTGTGGGTTTTTATCCATACAAGGAAAAATTCATCACTGCCAATTTTTTTCTTTTTGGTTAACTCAGTCATGGATAAACAGGAGTTCATTGCATACACTTGAAAGACCACTTGAAATGTTGTTCAGCATTTTGCTGGAGAGAGTTAATGTGCCAAGGGATGACAATGGTGTGTAAAGCACCAGATAAGATAACCAGAAAGCAAATAGACGATTGCAGATGATGTAAAGGTCATAAGGGAATTGAAAAGTGAGTAGGATTACATCAACTTACATGGGGATCTAATCAGACTCGAAAGTTGGTCTGATACATAGTTGATGAAATTCAGCATGAGCAATTAATTATACAGTAATGAGGATGAAAAAAATGAAAGAAGTCCTCAACACAATTATTTAGCTGAAAATTGGCTTCAGGATTCTGTGCATGAGAAAGACTTGGGAGACTTGTCATCCATATTTCTCTCCTGAAAGATATTAGAATAACTTTTATATATATATGAAGAAGGAAGTATTGAGCAAGCTGGTTATAGCAAGCTCTTCATAACCTATATGAGACAAAAACTAGAATATATTTCTCAAGTTTGGATACAGCACCTAATAGAGAAGGTGTAGAGGAGGGCAACAAAACTGGTACTGTACCAGAGTTAAGAGAACTGAGATGCAGGCAAAGGCTAGTGGCTTTAAATTTGACCACCTGGGACAAGAGAAGAGTGAACAGTGACTTGATCTCAACCTTTAATTTTTTAAAACAGATCGTTGATATGGTCTGTGAACAGTTCAAAAGATGTAGGGATAGAGCAACCAAAGGACATAACATGAAATTAAGCAACAAGTTTGTAAGGAAAAAAGGTGTAAAGAAGTACAATACCTTTATAAGAGTGGTGGATGAATGGAATAGAATGACTAAGGACATAGTTAATACAGTCAGCATACATAAATTTAAGAAGTAGTATGATAGTAGAAAATGTCTGAGATGGGTCCCCAAGAGTGTAAAACAACCTCCCTATACAGTACAAAAACATAATCACACACAGAGGCTGTTCAATGGGACTCTAGAGGAAGAGGTATTTCCAAGCAAGTGGAAAAGGGCAAATGATGTGCCTGTCTTTAAGAATGGTGACTGAGAAATCTTACTGAACTACAGGCTTATTTCATCGATAGTGTTGTTTATAAAACCCTGAAAAGAATAATCAGAAAAAAAAATGACTAACTTCAAATAAGAATCTTCATAACTGAGAGACATGGCTTCAGAGAAAGAGGTTCTGCATCATGAACCTCCTGAACTTCCATGACAGGATGAGTTTGGTCTAAACTAGAGAGATAAATGGCTTGACTTTGTGTTCCTAGATTGCCAGTAAGCCTTCGACACTGTAATCAGGGGTTGATTAAGAAGCTAGAGCTACTTAGCACCACTCTACACAACAATGAGAAAAAGTGGCTGGCCAATTTTATGGTCAGCAAACATGATAGTCACTCACAACTGCTTCACATCTAAAACACTTAAACTCTACAATGAGTTCTCCAAGCAGCAGTTCTTTCTCCAACTCTCTTCAGTCTCTCCCTGCATGACCTCCCATTAACTCTTCCAAACAACATGTAGGCGACCTCGCAACATCCTGACACCAAAGTAGCTACAACAACATGCAGCATTACATTTCACGAGTGAAACAGAGGCTCACCCAGAGTGGAATGCCTGCATCTCCACAGAAATCTTCAATCATTCCTTTAAATACCAGTCACCTTGAATGGAAAAGCACTGCTAGTGAACAAAACACCAACCATTCCAGGTATGACATTCACTTCCAACACCAGCGACATCAATACAATATCAATAAACAAAGTAAGTGTCCCCAGACACTAACTTGCACCAGATTTGGACAAGAAAAAGAATCCCTTAACATTTTGCATGAACAATTTATCAACTCCCCTTTAAACTATGCTTCCCCTGCCTGGTTTTCCATCCTCAAAAGCAAATATAACAAAGCTGCAAACCACACAATATAATGCTCATAGAACAAACATAGTTGCCTGGCAACCACAAACACTCAACATCTACACAATATAACAAAGATACTTCCAATACATTCCCACCTTAACATGTTCGGCACTCAGTTCTGTGCAACAGTACTAGACCCCTTCAACCCAAGCCACTCCATAGCTTACCTCTACCAAACCCTGATCACAGATCCTCCACCCCATAACAAATAAAACGCTGACAAAACACTTGCACACTGAATAGATATCCCACTGTCACCTACACAACATGGCTTTAAACCCAAGCACTCCACCACCACATTATACATAAACCTCACACAACATACCCGAAATGTCTTCAACCAACGACAACCCCCATCCTGCACAACAGCAATGGCAGTAGATATCAACAGTACCCTAGACAATGTCCCCGACGCATCTTCACACAAAAGATACTTGACACCACCCTCCAAAACAGTGAGAAATAGTTGTTGTCTGTCCATTTGTCTCCATCTCTGTCTTCTTGTAATTGCCTAATTATTCAGTATGGGGAGAGAACTCATAACTCATTGGGCCCTATCTGAACTTTCTTTACCATCAATAAGATTTTAACCCTTTCACTGCAGCAGTCCTAAAATCTGCTGTACTTTCTGTGTGTAGGATAAGCTCAAATATTCTTTAGAAATTTATGTCCATAGGACTGCTATTACTGTTCACCAGAATATAATTTTCTGCATAAAATGATATACAACTTACCATTATGCTGCTACACTACCGAGTGTATTAGATACTCTAGGAGTACTGTCAGGCATATGTAGTGAGATGTGTGGTATTTTTGGAAGTGTTTTTGTCAATAACTAATATGGTTACAGGTTTTCATTTCCTATGTCTGTTACCTTGAAAGAGTGACACAGTTTCACAAATTTTTGCATAATGTGGGGGCACAAATTCTGTACAGGTTTCTTTGACACCTTAACACATGTTGACCAGTGTGTGGAAAAAATTTAAGCTTTAGCATCTGGTAACACTGTGTGGGATGCCACTACAAGAATTGATAACTTTATATATAATCCATAGCTGCGATAAATAGGAAAAAAATTACTGGGACATATACACCCCAGCCACAGTTAATAGGTTAAATATATGTATGCTGCCATCATTCACAGTTTCATTGCAAAGGCTATTCCTACCCTCTACCTACCTTACATTAAAACAGTACTTCTTCACATTCTTCCAAAGAAAGTTTTTGCCATGCTTCTTTTCATGACCTCTGGTTACTCTTGTTGAATTTCTTGAAGGACTGCTCACTGTTGACATCATCCAACCAAATTAAAAATTAATTTAATGGCTGTAATTGGGTTACCACCTATCTCATCTCTTTTTCTCAGCGGGAAAATATGTAGCCTTCAGCCTCTCATTGTAGCTCAGCTCTATTAGACCATTGACTGTGGCTGTTATGAATGTTAGGTGTATCCCCAGTACACCACTTTTCAACAAACAAATGTTAATTTTTTACTTTACTGTTCAAAATTTTCTTTTTCTGAAACGGACGATATATATAGCAATATAATAAAGCTTTAGTTGTGTGTATGGTGAGCTTCCTAAATGAATACGCATTGAGGCTGCAACTCTGCTTGCTGTACAAAATGTCTCTCTTTATTTCATGATATATACACATTTCACTACAGGAGGGCTTCAACTTACAACAGGGTTAGATTCCTGAATAACTCATTGCAGTCCAATCCGTCATAGTCAAACCATTGAAATCCATATTATGGAGAGAATTACATTCCCAACAAAGATTTTCCCAATGTAATCATTATGGATGGATTATACTATAAAAGACACAGCTTACCACCCACATTAAGCACAGAATACCACACTCTGTCACCATGTAATTTTGATGATATGTAATGAAAAGTCACTGAAAAAGGTACCGTACTAGAACACAATGATGAGGGCTTTCTAAAGGGCTGCTGGAGTGGAACTAGGTACACTGAGGGTTGCAGGGACAAAATGGATAGCGCACAAGGGTTATCTCCATCACCCTGTGAACCATGTAATTCAACTAATGTTGCTACATCACAGGCAATTCAGACAATATTTAATTAACAGAGACACATTAAGAATATAAAGGTCACAATGAGAGACCCAAAGACTTGACTATAAAAATGAGTTTCTAACCTGTATCAAACCTCCTAAGCACCTCTAATTTACCCTCAAAGGTCATATCCTTGTCCTGCACTCCCAAAAGTTCATTTAAGAGTCTTTCCGAGCATACTGAAATGCCTGCACTTGTGGATTCAGCATAGAGTGGGATTGCACTGAACATGAAAAAATATATTTTGCCAGTTGATGGGATTCAAATCAAATGGTATTTTCTTATGGCATAATTAAAATATGCAAAAGTACACAAATGCCTCAGGAAATATGGTGATACGTCTTATTGAAGTAAAATGTTCTTTTAGACATTAGAAATATACAGATTAAAAAATTTCATTTATTCCAACATGAAGCAAGTTGAAACATAGTGTGCAAGTTGATGCAACATACTCTAATTCTGAAGAACCTTAAGTTTGAAGTGTGGGAAGTCAAAGTGCTCTAACTTGAAGCCTCCCTGTATGCAGTTATGTCATGATTTTCCAGTTTCCAGTGATATGTGTTCAGTTATTTATATACTATATTCACATAGATTTATATACATTTATCTATATAGATTTTTCTTAGCTGCCCAGTCATTTGTTGTACTGTCCTACTTAAGCAGGTACCTGTCAGATCTCCCTCTTGTTTTCTCTTCAGCCCTATGGTCAAAGTAAAGCAACACATGATGAATTATATCATGTGTGATATGTTTACTCTCCATGCTACTATGTGTAAAGACAAAGTCTTGGTGACAAAGTGTATCAGCCTCCCTAGATCTCATATGCTCCATGATGTTACAAGTCTGTTTGTCTTTCTGTAGGTTTCAGTTAGTATGTTTATTGAAGTATAACAGAGTCTCATAAGCATTCCTTATACTGTATTCCATGAGGATCTCACAATACTGCTAATAGCCATAGCTAAAAAAGAAATTTCAAGTGATATTTCCTCTTCCCTATCCTCAGTACACTCTTCCTCAGTGGCTCTCCTTACCACCTGCACTTAAGACAGTTCTCCCCTTGTGACAGATACTGTCTGTACTGTAGTTCATGTTGTAAATCATGTTTTTTCAATGTTTAGTTTAGTATTTTGTTTAGCGTAGGTATATCAGTCCTGGATATCATTCAGGAAAAATCTAAACTCAATTAAATGGAAAACTCACATGAATGGATGGGGTACAGTCCCGATTGATCTGGATAACTGGGACTTCACTGTATATGTATGGATACAAGCACATTATAGAAGCTTTATGTATGTGGTTAAAGCATGCAAATGCTTTAATATACAGGTTGCCAATCAAAAATCCGGCAGTCGTTATTCTGATTCCATCAGTTTTCCGGCAGGAATCTCTGTGTGGTCTGTACCCGCATGGTAAGTACAGTTTAAAAATTTCTGGGTTGGCGCACCACTGTTTTCAGGAGTCGTTGGTAATGTTTTGATGGTGCTGAGGCCAGAATCAGCTGTTGGTACACGCTTCCGTCTGCAAATAGGCATTCCTACTCATTTATATGCCTTTATCGTTACAATCTGCTGCTGTATAGCCCCAGCCATGGATTCAGCAAATAAAAGAAGTGGCATAGAATGCAAACATTGCTCACTGT
>JAUUDW010164102.1:0-15953 GCA_032361385.1 Panulirus guttatus | reverse complement strand
GATAGCGATTCGAAGCTCTCAGGAGATTAATGGCTCGAGCCTTTCCTGGATGGTTCAAACGTTTCAGGTGATGGTTCACTGAGTTACAAGGTAATCAAAAAACAATACATTGTTTTGACTCCCGATCGCTACATATCATCTTGTCAATAAAAACTTCGCTTTTTAGACACATCTTTCATTTTCCGTGCACGACACCATCCCGGACACCATGGTGAATGTTAAACAGAACGATATGAACACACTGACAGCCTAGCCAAGGAATTTCCTCTATTAAGCAGATTTCATGTGGAGCAACTTACCGAATTGCGAAATTACTATTATCAAGACGATTAAATCTGTTGTTGATAGTCATTTACTTTCCTTACGCCATAATCACCACAGGGCAATTGATGCTGAAGATGATAAATTAGTAAGGGAGGAGCGATTTCCATTTCAAAAAGTACCAACTCCCCTATCCTGTAATAAAAGCTACAAAGTAGGCAGGAATTTGAGGATCTGGCAAAAATATGAAGTTAATTATACCGAATTTTGAACAAACATGACAAACCAAACTAGATCTAACGAACCAAGGGTAAGTTAGGTTAGCTAGGATGAACTAGGTTAGCTATGCAGAGTCTGCTACGTTTCGTTACGCCTAATATAAACAAACATTTCTTAACATTTCGTACCTTAGGATGATAATGGGATGGGACAAAAAGCATTTGAACGAAGAAAGTTCCATTACGAGCATTTACATTCAAGCGACGTCGGTCGTGTGGTCCATTTTCTCTTTCCCTTTTCATCACATGAACGTGGAAGTGATTCTGTGGCAAACGCATGTTTCTCAGCAACTGAACACTTCACTGAAAAGTGTAGAGATTTCTTTAGCCTTAAAACCTCCAAACACAAAATATCTTAACTTTTCTATTGATTTTTCTATACTACAGCGCAACTAATCTTAAATAAAAATACATCGTACAATCATAATCAAAATAAATAATCCAAATGGTGAAAGCGAAATTTACCTTTTGCAAACACAATTGTTCATCTCCGCAACAGAAATTTTGCTACACTGACTACGGTAAAATTACCCGCGGGATGATTCTGTCCCACTTATAATAAGTCACCACAGTGCAGTTAGAGGTAATGATTTAGATCACATTCGTGTATGCAGCCACAGTTACTATAACATTTCTTGCCGATTTCTCGGGTGCTAAGATCCAACACCCAGGCTTGGGGTAGCCACCAAGATTGCACGTGAGATGCTCCGTCCTCACCCGTGGCAATCCTGTCGCCAGAGATTGGTCAGTGGGTCAGGAACAGCTGTGTGTATGTATACCAGGTGGCTGAAGGATCACGTTGTAGAGAGCTGTGTGTAATGGCGCAGCAGTCGACACGTTCTGTAAACTTCAACCTTTGCTTCGGTTGGTTTACAGCTGCCTGGGGTCCGTTCGTTCCTCCATCGTCCGTTGTAGTGCTCCTTATTTCAGCCGAGTTGTCATGAACCACATTCCCGAACTGACTCAAATGGCGAGGGACCCAATCGAGAGTGACACTTCTAACGTACAACTAAAGATAACGAGGTAGTAAAATTATCTTTGTAATTAACAATGTCAGTTGGATTGGTTTGCCTCAGAGTTTCATTAGGATTTTTCGAATTATATCACCGTTATACTACTCATTACCGGATGATAAGTTATCTAACACATATAAAGAAATAAAGCTTCATGGCACAGCCAGTGACGTCATGGATGAGCTGTGTCCTCGGGATACAGTTCCGACCAAGATGTGGATTGTGATCCGTCAGGAAAACCTGAAGGATTTTCCCCTCCGACGCGATCAGTCAGTCACGAAAATCAGTGTAAACAACAAATGCTTATGGACACATTACCCCGGTGACTGTTCTTTGAGACAAAAAGGATAGATAAATACATGACCGTTTGTTCTGATGGAAACGGATAAAAAGACAACACAATAATAAACGAAACGACGCGACGTAATTGATAGGCGAAGGGAATTGAAGAGGAAAGAAAAAATGTAATTCACGCACTGAGTCGAATGTTATTCAAGTGTTATTTGGGACGTGTGACGTCACGCTGACCCGCATACCACCACAGCTGCCAGCTTCCCCCCCCTCACCCCTCCCCTCCCAACCACTGAAGATATTTAATCTTTCAAGGTTGATCGATTCACGAATCTGTCATCATGGACATCAGCGCACCCCCTCACCCCCTCTATTAGTAGGACCAGAGACAGCAGTGCACCCCTCACGACCCTCACATTATCTTCTCCCAGTATATGCTAGTCAAGCGTGCAGGCTGGGAATGAGAGACAAGCGTCATAATACAACATTTATTTCGTTGGATCACACGAAAATCTTTTCCCCAGACAACGCATCGGATGGCCGTGACCAGCGGCTCTGACGGCGATACCGCCACTCCAGGTGTTGGGGCTGCCGGGGATGTGGAGGGTAATCCCTGTGTAACTTGGCCTCGGGACATCCCAGCTGGTGAGCGTTCTCAGTACCGCCACCAGGTCCACACGCAACCAGTCACGAAGATACGGAAGCATAGTCACTTCTTCTTGGAAGTGATTATGCTTCTGTGTCTCCCTGACTGGTTCTGTGTGGACCTGGTGGTGGTAGTATACGGCAGCTGGTCCATCGTGGCGTCTTACATCAAGTATAAACATTGCCTTATCAGCGGATACGCTCGTCCTCTCGCTCCCTCGCGCTTGCCTGCCACCGCTTGGGAGAGCTTCAGCAGTCCTTGGATCTGGTTATTTTCTTAGCCTCACTAGAGGTCGTGATTGGAATGACTGAGGTGGGTTCCCCGTTCGTCAGCGAACTCGCTGGAGAAGCGAAGCATCTCGTTAACCGCGTCACACCTGCACCACAAGTTGCCCCTCAGGGTGTCTATGTGTTCGTTGCACTGGCTCTCAGCGTCGTCCGCCTCCGTCAGGGTTTTGCTACAGGTCGTCTCGGGGCTCTGTAGACCGCCATTAGCCGCATGGCCACCGTGGAAATACGTCAGTGAGGCTTGTGCCTCCGGGGCCACCTGAGACCTGGAGCAGGCCACAGTCATCCCTACGGCCACCCTGGACTCCTCCTCCTCCTCCTCGTCACCTGTGAGACCCGGATGGTTTTCGACCTGTCCACCAGTCTGGATCAGTCGTGCTGTGACCAGAAGGTGGTCGTCCACGTCCCCTGTCGTGGTTTGGCCGGATGCCGTGCAGTAGCGATCAGCTGGCACCCACGAGCCGTTCTTTAACAGGAGCCCCACTACCCTGGGCACGCGGGGAGGCCAGAGGTCAGGCCTCACGACGGAGGTGTGGCGAGTCACCCCAGCAGCACCAGCGGGATCCTCAGGCCCACCCTCATGGTCGGCCACGCCCCTCGCGTCTCCCAGCTCACCATGAACGTCCTCCTTAATCACCTCCATCTTTGGTTATACCGTCACATGTAGCGCTTTCCTTCAGTATAAACACCGTCACATGTAACATTTTCCTTCAGTATGACACCGTCACATGTAACATTTTCCTTCAGTATGACATCGTCACATGTAGCACTTTCCTTCAGTATGACACCGTCACATGTAGCGCTTTCCTTCAGTATAACACCGTCACATGTAGCGCTTTCCTTCAGTATAACACCGTCACATGTAACACTTTCCTTCAGTAAAACACCGTCACATGAAACACTTTCCTTCAATATAACACCGTCAAATGAAACACTTTTTTTCAGTATAACACCATCACATACGACACTTTCCTTCAGTTTAACACCGTTACATGTAACACTTTCTTTCAGTATAACACCGTCACATGTAACACTTTCTTCCAGTATAAAACCGTTACTTGTCGAACCTCGTTCAGTTTAACACCGTTACATGCAGCCCTTTCCTTTAGTATAACACTGACACTGTCAATTTAGTACTTTCCTTCAGTACAACACCTTCATTTGTGCCAGATAACTTTCGTGTAACACCGTCACATGTGGTGCTTTCCTTCAGTATAACATAATCACTTGTAGAACTTCCCTTCAGTGTAACACCGTCAGCTGTAGAATTTTCGTTCAGTATAACGCTGTCATACGTAGCAATTTTCTTCAGTATAACAGTCACTTGTAGCAGTTTCCTTCAGTATAACACCGTCATATGTAGAACATTCCTTCAGTATAACACCGTCACTTGTGCCACTTTCCTTCAGTATAGAAATGCCACATGTAGCACTTTCCTTCAGTATAACACTGTCACATATAACATTTTCCTTCAGTATAACACCGTCACATGTTACACTTTCCTTCAGTATAACACCGTCACGTGTACCATTTTCCTTCAGTATAACACCGTCACATGTTACACTTTCCTTCAGTATAACACCGTCACGTGTAACATTTTCCTTCAGTATAACACCGTCACATGTAACACTTTCGTTCAGTATAACACCGTCACATGTAACATTTTCCTTCAGTATAACACCGTCACATGTCGTTTCCTCTGGACCATTGTTTTGGTCGCATCACCGTCGCTTGTTAGAGTGCACAGCAGGTAGTAGCTGCCTGGCCTTAACCAGTTGCCCTTGGCGACCCTGCCTGACCCAGGACGCCCTACAGGCGCAGGGGGCGCTGTCCCACCACTCCTGCTGTGGAGAGCAGGTCCGTTCCTGCCTCTGGGGTCCACCTGGACGTGCTCAGGCCGTCAGACAGTCAGGTTTGCGGCAGGAGGCGAGTGTCGGGTGAGCGTGTGAGGTTTGGGGCGCTCTGGGAGTGGGGCTGCGGATGTGGCCGCTCCTCCAACGCCTCACATGTTGCAGATAACAACCACTCCCCCTCCCCCCTCCTACTTATCACCCTGACCCCCCTCAATCCTCACCCAGTCCTGATGCACGTGCCTCGGACGCACTCTTTGTCTTCAGGCATGTGTCCCGCTGAGGGTGACCTATGAACCGTGTGTGGTGCAGGTATGGTCCAGCGGTGACTGTCCTTGGTGCACGGGGTCTAGGAGAGGCCTGGTGCACGTGGTTCAGGAGTATCCTGGTGCCGTGTTGTTATAATGGCATATCTGTGTACGTGGTAAGGCAGCTGTACACAGACAGAGCCTGACTGCAAGCGCCTCTAATGGTCTCTCTCTCTCTCTTCCGATGAACTCTATCATGGCTGGAATATGCAGTATAAACACAGGCCTTTCCTGACTCATTCTGGTTATTTCCACTGGTTCAATTTAGTCATAATCAAGACCTGCCACACACTCACCGTCGAATTAGCATTAGTATGAACTATTTTGGTACATGTATTCAATACTTAAACTATTTAGTTCTTGTATTTAATGCTAAAACTTTATTCGGAAAATCAAAAACACATCTTGGTGGCAGCGATGGGATGCCGATTTCCGACGAATCATGGTGGGCTGAGGAACGCACGTTAACGGCCTGGACATGTACACCTCCAGAGACTTGAGCGGCTCAAGCCATGACCGTCCTGAACAGCAGCAACAGTAGTGTGAGAACGTAAATTACTTTATTTCTTGTAGAAGACTGAGTAGAGGGAGGGACGACTGAGACTGTGTCAAAGTTGTGTGTCCGGCTCAGAGTAATCAGGATTCCCTCACTAAATTATCTTTCTATATATTGAAACTATGAACGCTTTTCTTTATTCTTGATGTTGGAATATGTTTCTTGTTTTGCTTGAACATGTTTACCCCTTTTATGATCACTTCTTATAATTTTAATATTTCTTAATCTACTAAATGACGAGACAAATGATTTTAAGCAAATACAGACTCACAATAAGACTGTGATAGACTAAGATAAGAATAACCGTAAGTATTTATAGACACACCAACCTCTGTTTCTACCATCATTATCATCGTCACTTTCCTGGAGTCTGTTCAGTCTGTTTGAATATAAAAGTGATGAACGATCTCAAGTCGTTATTGGAGAAAAACAAAAAAGGTTGGAAATTCGATACAAATGCCGCTTACGTGACTCCATCCGACACTTCCGTTGGAAGTGATTCGGTCGGTTGGACTCCCGCACTCCCGAACCTTCCGAGAGATCAGTTGAGTTTCTTTAGTTTCTCTTATTGTTTACGGTACTTTTTGATAACTGGCTTTTATTTTTCATACATAAAAGACGTTAAACTAAGCAAAAAGCATCAAATTTTGCCTATGCTATTTCTTTTTTCAAATATTAATTATCATATTCACCAGTTCAATATTGTTTTTAGCTTTTCAAAACCCGGTTAGTCATGTTGTTAAACTATCTTTATCTTAACCCACTCATTTATCATTTTAGTTTTCTATTCATTTATCTATAGTTACCGGCAGATACGTTTGAGATGGGTCCAAGCTTGACATCAAGGGCACAACCGTACTACTCTTGAGCACGATTGCCCTTCAAGGATCTGATCAATATCAAGGCCATTATTCTCAAGGTTCGTAAGGTCGTGCCCAAGGCTCATACCAACGTGGTCAAGGTTTCGTACCGTCGTGATTAAGAGGCCAAGAAACAAATATAACCCATTTTGGTCTCGTGGAACTGAAGGCAGAGTGGCAGGCTATAGAGTCAGGGCTCATAAGTGGGGCCGGTAGTGTAGTGTGTCAGACCAGCAGCCCTGCCTCAGGGCCACCCCACGTCGCCCCGAGGGCTACAGCTGCCAGCCCCTGGGGGCTGCAAGTGACGGCCCTGAGGGCTATCACCGCCAGATTGGGGCTACCGCTGACGGCCCTGGAGGCTGCCATTGGCGACCCTGGGGGTTATCAATGACGACCCTGAGGGCTATCACTGGCAACTCTGGGGGCCACCACTGGCGGCCGGGATCCAGGAGGAAGGAATAATTCAGTATTTTGATCTGTGGCGTCACGAGCAGCCGCCCAGGGCAGAAGGCTACCTCATCTGTCCCTAGCCCTTGGGTGTATGTGTGTGTAATTACCCATCTGTACTGTACCGAGAGAGTTTTACACTCGTTTTGCCCCGTCTCTTAATCTAGTATATGTGTACCATGTCTTCACTCTAGTGTGTAAACACACACACACACACACCCGGCCTAAGGCAGGTATGTGTGTGTTTCTTTCGCCCGTCACGCCACAGGCAGGTGTGTCACAGTCGAAGCCGTGTCGGTTGAAAAGGGAAGATAATATATCTATTCAGACATATCTATTAACAAAAAATTGCATCAGGATTAGTTTGAGCTCCTTGGGTGTTTTTTGGACCTGACTTACGGAAGCAACGAGGTTATTGGAAGAAAGACAAAAGAGAAAGGAAAAGAATCCAGAGTTTTGTTCTAATGGGGGAAAAAAGGTATCATTATGGCCAATCCTCGTGTGACTGGTCTCCACACAGAAACTATGGGTAGAGGCAAGCACTCAGCGACAGATCTTCGTGGCTGGGGCACAGGCAGCGGTCGATATAATTGGAGAGTTAATTAGGCGGAAGGCTTTCGAATCTCCTGTGGGTAAAAGAGACAAGCCACCTCGAGATACGAGAGCAGTAGCCTATACTGGGACGACCGAGACCCTGCGGATATGGAACAGCTGGCAAGAAGGTAAATAACAGCGGCACCTGCACCACCACACCCCAGCTCTTGTGAGGCTGAGTCTGTGACGTCCATCTCGGAGAATTGCCTGGAGAGACTGGAGGATACTACCAGCATGCTCATGTTAGGCAGCGTTAGCATCACTAACACGATATATATTCTTGTATTTATGTTTTCTACGACCCATGTGTTACCCTTCCTTGGACCAGTTGGTGTGGGGAACCTTGTCTGTGACCACATGAGCTGAACGACTGTCTCTCAGTGTAGGGTCTCCCTGGGAGACGGGGCCGCTGGACAGTCCGGGTGGAGTTTGCTTCTTGTGGCTCCAAGTCGCTGTTGTATCCAAGGATTAATTAATGATTATGGAAATGAACGTCGTCGACTGAAACAACTGATCGGTAGTAAAGACTTTGTTAAGGACAAAATCATAACCTGTTGGCTGTAACAGTGTGACTTCTCGTGAACAGTCAGTCAGCTGGGGCAAGGTCATCGAGGATGACCCCGGAGCGGACCTCTCATCTCACGGGGTCATCCAAAATTCAGTGTTGTGTGAGCAGTGACGCCATCGATCTCTTGGGACACGGCGCCCGCAGACCCGCCTCCCTGGTCAGTGTTGATCACCAGGTGTAGGACTAAGGTCGTGGCTGTGTATAGCGGGTCACGGCTCACGAGGACCCTCGATAGTGCCACAAGTGACGCTCAGGTCAAGTGCCCTTGGGAGTGCCCCACAGTGACGCATATCACCAGGAGGTCCTCAGAAGAACGTCTTTGGGAGCACCTCCTCCTCCTCCTCCTCCACAGGTGTCATAAGGATCCTGAGGAGGCTGCACATCTTGAGAACCACCTCCGGCACCTCAGGGTCACTAGCAGGTCCCCAGATCGGACATTTCAAGGAGCACCTGCAGGGCCGTACGTTATCAGCAGGCCCTTGGAACGCACGTGTTAGGGAGTGACCCCCACTGCCAGTAGTGACCACCACAAGTCCTGAGGTCACAGGTCGTGCCAAGCGGACTCAGTGTCAGTCACAACTACTTTACTAAGTTCTCAGGTACGTACTTGTGTACATACTGGTGAAGTCACTATGTACCCAACAGAGGTGTACGACTTCCTCTGGTCTGCTACACGCTGCAGGAAAATGTTGATGAGCGTCACGTCCCATAGTTGATTCAGCAGACTATACTGACAGTCAACGCTTCATCCTGGCTCAGTGTCAGTATCATGCTGACCTACTGTATCAGTGTAATGCCACTCACAAGGATAACAAGTTCCTCTGTGATCATATCACTGAACTTGATTGCCTGAATTTTCGATACTTACCGGATTAAATTAACGTTAAAGTGGAAACGTATTTAGGAAACTACAAAAGTGATTCCATCCTAATACTGAACAATGCTGAGTGTTAGAGCCTAGCCCGTGACGTCTCCTCCTGGCCCCTATGATCGTTCAGAACTCCGTGAACTTTCCTAATGTGACTCGCTGTATAATGAACTAATAAATAACACGTCCAAAATTATTTCTGGTTTAGTATGTGGACACCCCCAACATTATGAAGCAAACGATAGAGCTTTGCATGATAAAATCAAATGCTTAGTAAATGATAAGAGGTAATCACTCTGTCAGATTATAACAGTTCCAGCATAAACTGTGACCTTATGACAGGTGACCACCAGGGAAACAGGTTAGTCGATTAAACAGAAGACTGCTGTCTGTATCAATCAAATGGTCCGGGAACCAACTATTGGTTGTAACACATGGGATACAGAAATGTTCATATATAAGGACCGTATCAGTAACCGTTTGTTCTGCGAAAACCTTGGAAATGGTGATCAGAATATTGACAGACTCACTGTAAACTGACGGGTCCATTTCAAAGGGAAAAACATGACTAATCCACTTTTCATACCAGATTACGACAGATTACGTCTTGAATCAGGTAAAGTAAGTTGAATCAGACTTTCAGACGTGGATACAGATGGAAAAAATGTGGAGTAACTTCAATAATACATTAACTCCCCTTTGAAGAACTAGCGTCACTAACAAAGTGAAAAGCTGTGGAAGGGAGGATCCAGGCTGGGTGAACAGAGACAGATAACTTAAACTAAACGTACAATAGGGGCCAACATGGTATCTGAGTCAAGTGGCGTAAATCATGACCATGAAATGTACATAAGATCACAAAGGACGAAAATGAGAACCAGCAAGAGAAACTTGGAAAAACGAATTTATGACTGAAAATGAACGTTAATGAAATCTTTAAATTCGTTTGAAGCAAGAAACAAATATCAGTATTCTATTGGCATATTTCCAAATGACAAATGGCATGTTGGCATATGATAATAAAAGAAATGGCTTCCTTTCTTAACGAGTATTTCGACTCGATGTTTACCATCGAAAATTCGTCAGATATACCACAACTGGAAAACGTATTTATGGCCACCGAAGATGATAAATTGAACATTAAGAATACTGAATCACGAATACTTGAATATCTAGACAAATTAAATCCAAGCATATCATTACTGATCCAAATCATTTCTCTCCAAGAATATTAAAAAAAGCCAGCCAGCAATTAGGTTTTCCTATCACCGAAATATTCAACAGATCATTGTAGGAAGAGAAAGTCCCAGACGACTGGAAGCCTAGCCTCGTACATACAAGTAAATACAATTCTCAAAAATGTTGACAAGAAATATGCTGTTCCACAAGGTTCAGTCCCAGGACCCACACTGTTCTTCATATACATCAGTGACGTAGAGACAGGACTCACGAGCAGAATTTCAAAATTTACCAGCGACACAAAATTGGGAAACATAGCAAACTTGGTATTCTGAGAGATTTAAACAAACTGACAGAGTGTTCAGAGACATGACGGATGGGTTTTTAGATACAGGCAAATATAAAGTTATGAATTATGGAATCAAAACATACAGTATTAGTACAAACTGCTGCGTAAACCTCTACAAAAAGATAAAGAAGATCTTGGAGTGCTAGTCCTGCCATCTTCTTACAAGCAGCTTACACCTACTCAGACCTCATTTGTTCTCTTCATATAAGTTCTCTTGCCATCTCCTGTGTGCACAATCGCTTTTAAATGTAATAGTGATAGAGATCAACCAATCTAAAGACCATAGTCCCCGGTATCACGAGGTACTAAGAATCTCTAAGTTTCCGCCTGACTCTACTGCCAATGAAAGGAAGGGCTCAGACAGTTGTAGTACCGGCCCCTCCCACGACCTTTTCCACACTGACTGCCCATAATCATTGCAAGTACGTTAACCGTGAGGTAAAGCGTTCTTGTATACAAAGGAAGTGCGATAACCTCTCCTCGTCATCCACTGATAGGGCTTTCTGGTCTTTAACTGAGGGCATCGCTAATAACTTCTGGCGCTCTAACTTTCCCTTCACATTTCCATCCTGATGGTACCATAGCTGTCTCTCCCGTAAACAAAGCAACCCTCTTTGGTCTCGTTTCTCCGCTAACTCTACCCTGATGCTCCTCTCACTAATCCAATGCCCCGCCCCGTAATCTCTTTTCGGACTGTCCGAAAAGCTTTTCTCTCTCCGGACACAAGCAAGACATGGTCTTGATGGCATCCATCCCCGTGTACTGAACGGGTGTGTCTCTGAACTTGCACTTGTACTTGCTCGTCTGTTCCGATTCTATTTAAAGACCACAACTTTTCCTTCTTGGAAGCTTGCGTTGGTATATCCCATCCCTAAGAAGGGTGACCGTTCTAAACACTCTAACTATCGTTCTATTTCCTTGACATCTACAATTCCCAAAGTTCTTTGAATCCCTCATCAACTCCCATATCCTCAGACATCTTGAACCTCACAGTCTTCTCTCCGGTCACCAGCACGGCGAGACGATATCCGCTAGTAATATTCGTTCACCTTCCATCTTCTATAGGTATTATTTTGATTTATGCTCCCGAGGGCTTGTTGCTTGTGTGCTCACCACTAGCTAGGTCACGCAATACTCGACAAGATGCTGCGTCACATGATTACTGTGTGGCCTTTGGCAACTCAAGGGTAGGCCGCTTTGTAATTGTTTCTTTCCTATACCTCGAGGTTTGAGCCTATCTATCTTTTTCATTCCCTTCCTAATAACTCTGACCTGGCACATTTTGAAAAATAGGTTTTTCACTTCCTCCAATATTCGTAAATATTTTCCTATGCCTCTTCTTTCTTTTTCTTTCATTAACCTCTCCTCCCTACAGATAAGGCCCAGTCTTGGTGTGGATTTTTTTTTCTTTTTTGTTACTGGAGCCTCCAGCGTAAAGGCAAACAATGCTTAGCTGCAAATTATAAAATCAATAGGATATTCTTTCATAGTTAGAAATGTAAACTACAGAACATTAGAGCGATACTCAAGCTTTACAATGCCCTGGTTAGACCTCAGTCAGAGTACACCATTCATTTCTGGTCACCAAATCTGGCCAATGATAAAGAGAAACTTGAGCCAGTTCAAAGAGGAGCAACTAAACTCATCCCTTCACAAAGAAATAAACCTTGTGAGGAAAGACTCAAAGACTTAAAATAATTTTTTTCTAAAACAGTGAACACTCCGAAGTGACCTAATAGAATAGTATAATACTAAATAATTTTGATAACATATAAAAAAACTTTCTTCTTTTAAACAGAGACAAATTAACCAGATGTAACGGTATGAAGATAAAAGGACCACTTAACTGATTTCATTCTCATGCCATATATGACATCTTTATCCTGACTTATCCCTGACCTCAGTTGACCCCTGACTGTTACTGATTACGAGTCTGTTTTTGACCAACACAACCCCGCATCACTTTGTCTCTTGCTGAGTCCATGACCTAAGATGACCTCGTGTCCTCGTGACCCCTGCTGACCCACTGATTGATTGGTTATATGATCCTGGCTGATCCCATAATCGAAGGTCAGACTGCTCTTGTGATTGACCTCATGACCTTGGTTAACCCTCGTGACGCTGGCTAATCTCTTGAAATTAATCTTTGACCTACAGCCTTCAAATCCCATGAACTTGGGTCAGACTTTGACCTCGACTGGGGTCAGTCCTCAGTGACCTTGCCTGACTTCCACAGATCATGATGGGTCAACTGGTGCGTCGAGTGGGATGGTTCGTCGTCTACGCCACACTGTTGGAGATCATAGTTATGTTGCTGTTCATGGGTTATGTTCGGTACGATACGTTCTACGAAGGCAGCAAGTGGAACCACACCCGCCACCACGGCCACTCCACGCCCAGCCTCTCAGCTTACTATCCCAGTACGTACGTTGCCCGACGGCTTTTACTTTGACAAGTTTTAAGACACCTCTCCCTGCCCTCCACGACTCCCCTTATACACCCCTACACTTTTACCCTACACCTCACAACCCTTCAGAAGGGATCATTATCTGGCGGCACCTCCTGCCATCCCAACCCCTTCATCTGCAGCCAGACTTTCAACGTAACGTTCTTCTGTAACAATATACATCACATGATATAACTATGCATAGAAATGACGC
The DNA here is from genome assembly GCA_032361385.1 of Panulirus guttatus. Classification (NCBI taxonomy): domain Eukaryota; kingdom Metazoa; phylum Arthropoda; class Malacostraca; order Decapoda; family Palinuridae; genus Panulirus; species Panulirus guttatus. Next base: position 2,938 of record JAUUDW010164102.1, on the reverse strand, counting down.
TGTAAAGCGAGATCTGACTATCAACTTTACTGAAAGAGGAAAAGAATGCAAGAAAAATGGATTCAATAGTAACTTCCCATAAAACATTTACGAGCTTTTACTTCAGCAGTATCACTGAAACTTGTCAAAGTTCACTTGTTACTGGCTGACTACCGCTGCTGCTGGTTGTTGACTACTACTACTGATGGTTGTTGACTATTGCTGCTGGTAGCTGTTGACACCTGATGCTGCTGGTTGTTGCTTTCCATTTCATCAACTCTCCTGAAATTCTCTCTCTCCAGCCATCCTCTTCTTTACGCCTTGATGTTGCTGCTCTCTCTCTCTCTCTCTCTCTCTCTCTCTCTCTCTCAGGTATTATTTTGACTTGTTTTCGTGAGCTTTCTGCATGTGTTTCCACCCCCAAGGACTGGAACCGAGTCACCCACATGGCTGCTACTTTTAACAGTTTTTGTGTAGAGACCAAACACTCGAGGAGTAACCGTTCTGATGTCTCCTTCTTACCTTGAACAGCTATGATGGGGAACGTTCTTTCTCCTCTCTTCTTTCTCTCTTTCTATAACTTTCCAAACTTTGAGTCAGGTCTGCACACACCTCCGGAGCCCTAGTTAATTTCCACTTTCTTCTCTCACTCTGTGCCTTTCATCCAGGATAGCCTTTGATGGGGACATTTTTTACCCGTACCATGTCGGTCATTTTAGAAGGAACAATGTTATCTTTACAGTCGTTCTCACTTAAACGGTCACAGTTCCAGTTCACGGCTATAGAAACTTCTAAGAATGAAGTGATGTCATAGGAAAACTAGGCTTAAAGGAATATCCCGATTCTTAACCCTAATAAAATACTTCTCTAAGCAGTAGCTCACATCGAGACGGCCATGAATGCAAGGTAACACTAAGGCTCCATATCGACCTCCATTCCAGCTCTTGCATGCCTTCCAACAATCGGGTTTTTCTGCCTCTATAGTTGCTTCTGTTGACTGTTCTGACGCAGTGGCACGCCAAGAGTACGGCACACGTGCCTGGCTGCCGACTGCTGTTACTGGTTGTTGACTGCTGTTGGTATTAGTTGTTGACTACTGTGCTGCTGGTACTGGTTGTTAACTACTGCTGCTGGTACTGGTTGTTGACTGCTGCTGTAATTGGTTGTTGACGACTGCTGGTACTGATTGTTGACTGTTGCTGGTACTGGTTGTTGGCTACTGCTGGTGCTAGTTGTTGACTACTGTTAGTACTGGTTGTTGACTGCTGCTGGTACTGGTTGTTGACTACTGCTGGCACTGGTTGTTGAGTACTGCTGTACTGTTTGTTGACTGCTGTTGGTACTGGTTGTTGACTGCTGCTGGTGCGGGTTGTTGACTACTCCTGGTACCGGTTGTTAACTACTGTTGGTACTGGTTGCTGACTGCTGCTGGTACTGGTTGTTGACTACTGTTGGTACTGGTTGTTGACCACTACTGATACTAGTTGTTGACTGCTGTTGGTCTGGTTGTTGACAACTGTTGGTACCGGTTGTTGACTGCTGCTGGTACTGGTTGTTGATTATTGCTGGTACTGGTTGTTGAATACTGCTGGAACTGGTTGTTGACTTCTGTTGGTACCGGTTGTTGACTGCTGCTGGTACTCGTTGTTGACTACTGATGGCACTGGTTGTTGACTGCTGTTGGTAGTGGTTGTTGAATACTGCTGGTACTGGTTGACTACTGCTGGTACTGGTTGTTGACTAATGCTCGTACTGGTTGTTGACTACTGCTGGTACTGGTTGTTGACTAATGCTCGTACTGGTTGTTACTACTGCTGGTCCTGGTTATTGATTACTGCTGGTACTGGTTGTTGACTACTGCTGGTACTGGTTGTTGACTGCTGCTCGTACTGGTTGTTGGCTACTGCTGGTACTGATTGTTTACTACTGCTGGTACTGGTTGTTGACTACTGCTGGTACTGGTTGTTGACTGCTGTTGGTACTGGTTGTTGACTACTGCTGGTACTGGTTGTTGACTGCTGCTGGTACCGGTTGTTGACTACTGGTGGTATTGGATGTTGACTGCTGCTGTTACTGGTTGTTGACTGCTGTTGGTATTGGTTGTTGACTGATGCTGGTACTGGTGGTTGACTGCTGCTGTTCCTGGTTGTTGACTACTGCTGCTGTTGGTTGTTGACTGCTTCTGGTACTGGTTGTTGACTATTGTTGATACTGGTTGTTGACTGCTGCTGGTACCGGTTGCTGACTGCTGTTGGTACTGGCTGTTGACTGCTGCTTGCTCTGGTTGTTGAGTACTGCTGGAAATGGTTGTTAACTACTGCTGGTACCGGTTGTTGACTACTGCTGGTGCTGGTTACTGACTACTGTTAGGACTGATTGTTGACTACTGTTGCTGCAGGTTGTTGACTGCAGCTGGTACTGGTTGTTGACTACTGCTGGTACTGGTGGTTGACTACTGCCGGTTCTGCTTGCTGACTGCTAGTGATACAGGTTGTTGACTGCTGCTGGTACTCATTGTTGACTGCTGTTGGTACAGGTTGTTGACTGCTGCTGGCACTGGTTGTTGACTACTGCTGGTACTGGTTGTTCACTACTGCTGGTACTGGTTGTTGACTGTTGCTGCTCTTGGTTGTTGACTGCTGATGGTACTGGTTGTTGACTGCTGCTGGTTCTGGTTGTTGACTGCTGTTGGCACTGGTTGTTGACTACTGCTGGAACTGGTTGTTGCCTGCTGCTGGTACTGGTTGTTTCCTGCTGCTGGTACTGGTTGTTGACTATTGTTGGTACTGGTTGTTGACTACTGTTGGTACCGATTGTTGACTGCTGCTGGTACTGGTTGTTTCCTGCTGCTGGTACTGGTTGTTGACTACTGCTGGTACTGGTTGTTGACTACTGCCGGTACTGGTTGTTGACAACTGATGGTACTAGTTGTTGACTACTGCTGGTACTGGTTGTTGAC